>JAOTRI020082271.1:0-16458 GCA_028564885.2 Zoanthus sanctaehelenae
GCAAATCCTGGTGGGCGGGTGGGCGGGTCTTAGACCTTGGAAATCCAATTGGGAGGAGGGGTCAAGTAAACTTGGAAATTCAGGTAGGAGAGGGAGTCAAAAAATGTTACCATCCATAGTGGGTGTGTGTATTTTTTCTGAAATAACTCATTCTAAAATAGAGAAATTGCAACTGACATATTTCCCTGCTCAAGTACGTTGGTTTAAGAAGACAGCTTATAAATACAAAATTTGCAGTTCCAAATTTACCACATATGTTTATCGATTGGAAATAGATATCAGAACAGACATAACTATAATGCTGCTGAAAAATGGCAAATCAGTTACTGTTCATCAGCAGGATGCCCAAATTGTGTGCAATTCCACAATTGCTTTCAGCTCCATTAAATTCTGTTAAGACACTTTCTAATCACTTGCCTTATATAAAACTTTAGACTTGCATGACATTGTATATTTGTAACCAAGTAATTAGAGAAAAATGAATAAAAACATACCGTCTAGCTTAGAATTGACACTGCTAGCATTATTTGACTTTTTATTCTTATTTACGTTAATTGTCCAAATAAATATATTTAAGCATGTTTTTTTGACGTTCGTGTCAAAAATGTTTTATGAAATCAGACTTTGAAAATTTAGTTAAAAAATACAGTAAGACTAAATAACTGAGGACTACTTCAAAATTTTTAACTAGCTAAAAAGCAAGCAACTCATGATCAGTTAGATCAAGATTTCTTTTCATTAAACTTAAACAAAATAACTATAGAATGTTCTTTGCAACCACTTTTGAAACATATTTGCAAAATTCAACTATTAAAGTCATATATAAACTTATGGAGAACTGCAACACCCTATTTCAGATGTCTTGTATCTTACTATCTTTCATAAACACATTCACCAACATTTCACTGTCTATTTATAAACACTAGTTATCA
The DNA here is from genome assembly GCA_028564885.2 of Zoanthus sanctaehelenae. Lineage (NCBI taxonomy): Eukaryota > Metazoa > Cnidaria > Anthozoa > Zoantharia > Zoanthidae > Zoanthus > Zoanthus sanctaehelenae. The sequence continues at coordinate 933 of JAOTRI020082271.1, forward strand.
CTTCTTATATATGCAAGTTTCCAAGCGCGTTTCAATGATGCACTGAACCAGCTAGTAGACAAACTATTGGTTCACACGGGTCACGGACTAGTGATTACATCCATGTGCAAAATCTCCTAACAGCTTAAACCTAAATAATCACGAACATTTCAAAAAGAAAGAGTAAACAATCGAGGTTATTATTAAGTTCAAATCATAAACACTAACTTTAGCTTGAAACAATGATAGCACAAGCGAATACTCCCAACAGAGTATCCCACTAGCATAAACTTGAGCAATCAATTCTGCAAAATGATCGAGAAAAAAACACATTTTGTTTAACCATTATGATTAACTTACCGAAATATTATTGTTTCCAAGTCGAAAGGATACTCGATAATTCCCGATGTCGGGGCTCTTGCTCGAAGGACGTCTTGCTCTGTAGGTAGATAATCTGGCTTTGCTATTCGATCTAAGTCGGTCAGATAACTACAAGATAAATTGAAAAGTTAGCATTTAGATTAAACAATTTTGAAGGTAATATTAAAATCTCAGGATAAATTGAGTGGTAAAAATTATATTTCGCAATATTGTCACTGGACTATCGAGAAACGCGAAAATACCTCAATTCGCACATCACCATTGTCTACATGGTCGATTATCGTTCGCTCGACGGTGAAAACAAACTGATTTTCCAATAGTGTGCTGTGATTAAGTCGCAATTCCATGTTGAATAGGAAGAATTATTTACAAGAACAATTTTATGGGAAGAATTGCCGGCTTTTAACGATTTAACGAACTCAAAGCTGAGGAAAGGCAATCGATCATTTTTTGTAACAAGCCGGATTCGAATGAAAACAAAATTTTCGAACATTTTGCAAACCGAATCGAATATTAAGAAAACTACCTACTACTTTTTTTTGAGAACCAACATAAGTAAACATGGACTAAATATCTCCAAGTCTTGGAAGAAATCGGAAAAATTGACAATTGGCCGTTTGTCCTTTCGTTTCACTATGTGTTACCAAGTTATAAATTCATGGTAAGAGTTTCCCTTAAAACATCTTGGTCTAATGCCAAGTGAAATCTAAACATAATTCCCATTAACCTCAATATCGTGCAAAGGGCCATAACTTCCAATCGAGACATGCATAATCAAAATCGAAAATGCACTTACTATTTTGCAGAATCCGAAAGTTGGTACTCGCGTCTTCGATCATAGCACTCTTGCATACCAGCATCTGCCCACAAATTTTTCGTAGCCTCGTAATAATCTTTTTCGAATGCTGTAACATTCTTAGGGTCGATCGACCTAATATAGGTGGCTCTTTCCTGCAAAACGTACAAGAAATCACAAATTACACAACGAAAACACAACTTTAAATTCAAACGTTAGTGGAACAGAAGCAAGATGATCACGAAATTACAGAAATCACAATCTTTAAACAAATGTAAAAAAACCTACCGGGTTTGCAGAATCTTTGTATGGTATTCTCAGGTTTTCCATCGCTCTTGTGAGACTATGCATAGCAGACAGTATATTTTGATAGACCAGGGGGATATAACCTCTTTTGTCTTCGTCGCTGTAGCCCTGTCCATGAATAATTCTCATCTGTTTGATAAATGTACTTTTCCCGGACTCTCCCGTACCTAAAAAGATTTTAAAAAAAGAATAAAAAAATATAAATGAAAAAACGGACCGTAAAAGACCGTGTCGTGTGTACTGGATAAGTCTCCATCAGAGCTAAACAACAACACACTGGAGAGTATACTTTTCTTTCAAAACCGTGTAGTTTTCAACTTAGTAACGAACTGCACTCGGGTGCAATTCTACCAAACGACGTCAAAAAGTCGAACACCACTGCACAAAGTTATAGTGGCACTAACAAACGTCTTCATGTACAAAACAACACACTTGCTACCACATAAACAACCAAAATATTGTTGAACACCGCAGCTTGCCCGCACACGACAAGGCCGAACAGAGCTTGGAATTGACTGCCCGTTGCCGCAAATCCACCTCAACTTAAATTTCATAAAACACGAAAATAAATAATAATAAAGCACATCTTATGCTCACCAAGTAATAGAAGCTTGAGTTCTCTCCTAGCATTACGTTTATCAACTTTGAGTTGTTTTTCAATTTCGGCATTAATTCTTTTCTGTTCCTTCGCCTCTTCGCTCAAACAACAAGCCATTCTAGCAGTAAAATTCGCCACCGATCGCCCAAAAATCTTCGCGGCGACAGTTCTAAAAGCAGCTTAGATTGTTGTTCGTCTCACTCGAGCCCCAATCGGAGCAGCGAGTAATTGCGAACTGACGAAATTATTCCTGTAAAATGCTCAACCTCTGGCGTTTCAAGGGCGTGTACTTATTCAGCGCAGCTAACCTACGAGAAAACCTTCGACAACAATGAGACGAGGACAATCTCACGTGACCCTGCAGACTCGTACTCAGTTCTTCTCCGTTTTCCTTATTTGGCCTTTACTCTTACTCCATCCCGTTCCCCTAACAGGTAACAGGTAAACTTTAATACGACTCCTCAAAACGGGCCTTTTCTGTTAGAACATACAATAAAAAAATAATATACATTATGAATTACATACTAGTAGTAATCATAGATTTAAAAAGTGCGTTCGAGCATTGGTAGGTTGGAATAGTAATTTCTGAATTTTTTGCATTGAGAAGGCATGGTTTATTTTTGTTGAAGCAGAGACCCTATTTTAGGTCGCTGGTAAAGTTATTGTAAGTTATATTATTAACAACAGCATGCAGAACATAGTGAACGAAAGTCTACAATAAAACACATTCTTTATTTGCCCTGTGTTTGCAAGTCATAATTATAAACAAGGGCATAACATATTACATGTAATGGAAACATTCATGAACTGTTAAAGCTTGAACCTTCCAACACGTCCAACAAACAGCGAAGCACGAGGCAAAATGCTTTGCGCAACGAAATTGTGACGTCATTCAAAATGGCGCTGAAAAGGTATAAACACGGGTCAGCTTTCGCTTGCGTGCACAGGGAACCTACGCAATAACAGGCAACCCAGAAGATTAGGAAGCGTTCTTCCTTCGTCGAACGCAAAAAGTGGAAATATATACATGTATTTGCGAATAAAAATATTTACAGTATTAAAAATGATTATATTAATTTAGAATTATTTTTTAAAAAGTGGGCAGCAGCTTTCCTTTTAAAACTTAAAATATTGTTAGTCACCCGAATGTATTCAGGGAGTGAGTTATATTCTTTTGCCCCGCGAAAGGCAAAAGGGCGTTGACCAGTTGATAATCTGCATTTGGGAAGTTTAAACTGTGACTTATTTCTAGTGCTACGTCCTGATACACTAAATCTATCATGAAATAAATTACCTAGATAAGGAGGCGCCTGATTTATTCTACACTTATAAACCATAGTAACTGTATTTAATCGGAGTTTCTAACGGACGTAAAGCCAACCAAGGGATTTGCGCGAAGTAGAGACATGATCAGTTTTTGTTTTCGAGTATTCTGACCACGACAATATAACCAGCAGTTTTTGCATGGTGATTATTTGGTCAAAGTCGGCCAGCTTTTTGCACTAAACTGTAGAATGAGTTGAAGAAAGAAGCAACTGACTTAATGTGTAATAATTCATAAGAAGATAAAAGGTACATATAGAATTTGATTGACTAATGGCAATTGCATTGATGTCAATGTTGACCATAACAGGAACCCATAAGTAGGAGTTAGCAACTCCCACAATAGACCTATCTCATGGCGCTTTTACGAACTGGTTTATTTTTATTTCGCTTTCAGCGGGAAATTTCAATAGAAGTTTCGGTCCCGGAGGAATCAGACAATTCATACAAATTAATAGTACTTAACGTTATTGATTAAGTTTGGACGCATGTGATTGGCTTAACTTCGCGAGAACTGAACTCAAAATATGTCGGTTCCTAAAAACGCCGTGACTCTAAAACATGGAAGTTCGGCTCGCTCCTATGATGGGCTCCTAACCGTGAACTGAAAAAGAAAACTCCATGTTTGCTTAGTTTTAGGGTTCCTCGGTTGATAGTTCAAAAGCAGGAGTCATATACTGATATAGAGAGTTCGCTTCCCGGGTAATCTGCCTCTTTCACGCGAAATCGCAAGAACCATCGTAAACATTTCGTCCGCCCAGAAATTTCGTCCGCCATTTTCCCGTTTTTAACCCTTTTACAGTAACGTTTTTCATGATGATTGTAAAACTGAACTATGGGGTAGGAAGGGGGGGGGGAGCGCTGTAAATTCACTATAGATTTTGTATTCGGACAGTTCTATTTTTATGCGCCTTTCGACATCCTTCCATCTAAATACGTTTATACCTTAAATTTTTTTTACACATTTAAATTTGTTCACTTTTCATGTTTCCTGATGAATGTAAAACATTCACATCTATGGGAGGACAAATTCACTAGGGATGCATTCTGTTTCTTTTTTTTTCCAAAGCGCTGTGTTTTACTCAGTATAGTTTGATTTCTTTCCTTTCTGCAAAGATTAAGAATTCAATGCCGATAATGTAATTAGAAATATAAAGCGCCTTTTAAGTTCCAAGTTTGTTGTAAGCGCGTAAAACTGATTCTTGACAAGCAAGTTCTTTAGTGATGTTTTTATAATAGCACTCGTTTCATCACAAAAATTTTCGACTTGCGAACCTCCAGCTTCAGTTTGTATTTTCTTTACTTAGACTTTTTAAGCAATTTTTTAAGCTCAGTGTTTTTATTATTAAGTTAATTTTTGGTAAAAAAAAAATAATGCATTCATGTTAGACTGAAAACATTCATAGGCAATAGATGAAACTAACAGTAAAACAAAAGTGAATGCGAAGACTAGAGTGAAGGCAAGAAATATTCAGCGTGAGTGTTTTTATCATTGAGTTAGTTTTTGATAAAAGAAATAACCGACGTAAGTGCAACACTCCATTCATAAAAAACCGAAAGCAGTAATAGGTAATAGATGAAACTAAAACAAAAGAGAATGCGAAGACTAGAGTGAAGGCAATAAAAAACAAAGTAGATTATCATGAATAGTTAACAGTAAACGCTTTTGAAATTGAAACTGCTGTTTTCTTTGAACAATGCGTTTTAAAAGCATTCACTGGAGTACTTTTGTTCCAGGTCGCTCTTTTCCTCACAACACAATCGAGAACGAATGAATATTGTGAGTCAAGCTGGAGCCGCAAGGAATTGTGGGATAACATTTTGTCTCGACGGAAAACAAACCTACTTTATAACTGGGCCCACAGGATTAGCGCAGCGGTTGTTTGTCAGAAGTATTTGGAATAGTTTACCACTAAGTTAAGGCAATGAAAATAAGAAAAACATTAAGTATAAACTACAGGTTCTAGTACGAAACATTCTTGAAACTGAGAATGATTATAAAATTTGTATCAATGTCCCAAAAAATAATTACACTATTATCTAAATATATACTTTTGTGAATGTTTTGTTGTACTGGTTCAATCATATTTCAAAAATAATTTAACTTTAAAATACACAGTACAATGATATTTGGCTGAGTACTGTGTATTTTAAAGTTAATTTATTTTTGAAATATTATCTTAATATAAATATAGCCTTTTTTAAAATAGTTTAATGTATTTTTGTTGTAAATAACAATTCTACATATATACGCATTTAAAATCCTTTTTACTCATTCATGGCGTGAAACGCGAAATGAAGGAGTTTTGCTATCAGGATAATTGGTGAATCAGGATGTCAGGTGTAAACAATAGATAATTTGTAATCGATTTCCGATCGTCTTAAGTTCGGCAGGCGCATTCATGCATTCGTTAATGGTCGTTAACAATCCTCTTATTCGGCTACCAATGAAAGACGTTCAATATGTCACGCATATGTTTCATGTTCACCGTTTGAGAAAAATCCAGGACTAACGACTGTTTAATACATTCAGTAACGTTAAAACAAAATCAAAAGTATCCTGTAGTAAGCTAGTCAAGTAAGTAAGATACTGTGTCAGCTTTTCATTGATTAATATACTGTACGCGTGACCAACCACATGTATACTACAGGGACCGCGGAGCGTAATTTTATTTGAGGGGGCTGGCAGAATTTTTTTAAGGGGGCTGGTGGGAAAATTTGAAATTTTTAATCTCAGAAATCAAGGTTTCCAGTATTTTGACGGACATCTTGAACATATTAATTTGTAGAAAAAGTGAAATTTACAAGTGAAATTTACACTTTGCTCACTTCTTTTGTAAAATTCAAAATGGTGGAAAAATTATTGGGGGGAGGCTATAGCCCCCCAGCCCCCCCTGCTCCGCGGTCCCCGTACTAGTTTGCCGAAATTATTTATCAGACACCGAAATATTACATGAGATATTGAATGTCTTTCATTGATGGCCGAATAAGATCATTCTTATGAATGCGCCCATGAAATAATTATTTTGGAGGCAAAGCATAACAAGATTTCTTATGAAGATAATGATTAGGTAATTTGGACTGCCTGTGTTTTCTGCAGTGTTGACGCGTTTTTCTTGCCGACCTCTGTGTCGGAATAAAAAAATCATCAAACTAGAAACCTTCCACGCAACGCAGGAGAAAATTGCGCGTAGGACCTGGTCGCCATGTTTAAAAGTAACCTGATACGCTCCCGAGACACTGATACGTCGTACATTTTCACTTCCATATATGTAAAGCCAATTGCAGTAAGGCTCGCTTTAATTCGCAATTGGTTCAGGAACAATGGTGTTTTATTTCAAGTGTTTTTGAACCAATTGCAAAGCGAGCTTTACTGCAAGGGGGTTTACATATATTCTCGAGATAACAGAAGAAGGATAACCCAAGGGATAACAAAAACCTATATATCATGAAGTATTTCACTCTGTTACCCTTCATCCTCTCTTGTACTCGATCATTGCATGCTGAAAAGTAATTTCGTTGATTTTAACAAAACGATATTTGTGTTTTAGCTTCTAAAAATTTCTAGTTTCTTTTATCTTTTTCTAATAAACCAAAAAGAAAAAGGTAAAAATGCATTCATACACTTGTTGTGAAATGATCTTTGTAATTGATGATGGAGATAAAATAGTGTTTTAGTAGGAGATAATAAGTAATGAACTTGATAAAAATCACAACTTTTTTGATTATTTTGGTAGTACTTTCCGCCATCGTCTGTGTAACTGTTTAAAGCTATGCTAAGCTAAATCCTTTTACAAGCCTAGTGGCATAAGGGGCCTGCGTTTATCTCCGATTTCCGTTGCGTTAAGCGGATGAGAGTCTTTGACTCCTCCCTGGATGGGACACTAATCCATCGCAGGTTAGCTCCCACCAGACACTGGTACTCATTTACCTACCCCGGAAGAATAGAAAGCTGAGTTGGATTAGGGAGAAAAGAAGGTCACACAAATATTCAAATCTCGCCAAAGTGCCAGGATCGAACTGGGGACCTTGCGGCTGCAAAGCAGAGATCTTACCAACTGCACCAACCACGTCCGCCTGGTGTAACTGTTTACAGAGTCATAAAACATTAGCTTACAGACAGCAAAAGAGCTGACAGTTAAGATAAAAAGAAATAGGTAGTCATGGACTACATGTAGCTTAACTTCAACAATAAAACTCTGTACAACATTTAGTAACGTAGTGAGGTTCCAAGGAGTAAAGATACGAACTCGAGGTCCCTTACAAAGATCTTACTGCTGGACCTACGCTTCAACGTCCTTATCCGAGAAGGCGCGAAAGTCTATCCATTTGCCAGATGTTAGAGTAAAGGCAGGACTTTCTCCTCAATTATTTTAAGACCCTGAGTCTTGGTCCGGTCTGGAATTGAACCCGAGACCTCCCGCACTGCAGACTAGCTGGCGCCTTACCAAATGGGCTAACCAGGCGGCGATTCTTGCCTATGGCGAGTGATATGGAACAGATGCTTTTTATGTAGTCTGATTTAATTTTCAAAACGCCTGTTTTCCCGCATCAGTACCCTGTGTGTGACTCCTTTTTATGGCTTTATTTATGTGTCAAGTTTTTCTAGATGGCCAAATGCCTATTATTTGGGGACACTATCTTTACCATAGAGGTAGACGGAAACATTTTACATTACAATATACACATATAAACTCAGATAAAAATATCATATAATCTCCGAGGACCTACGGTTTAACGTCCTTATCCGAGAAGACGTGAAAGTCTAACCATTTGCAGATGTTAGAGCAAAGGTATAGCACTTTCTCCTCAATTATTTTAAGACCCTGAGTGTTGGTCCGGCTGGGAATCGAACCCAAGCCTTCCGCGCGTTAGACTGGCATCTTACCAACTAATCTAACCAAGCGGCGGTCACATTAGCCCAATTTTATGTCTAGTTGGGTACCCTGTGGTTATTAGTTAAGTCCCTCGTACTCTTACACAGGTCTACCCATGACAAAGTAACTACCGCTGATATCAGCTGTAGCAACAAAAACCTTAGATTCCTATGAAGAACATGAATGGTATGTGAGACATATCAATAATCTTAAGCTTTCTTTATACGCTCCTCTTAAAAGAACGTCAATTTTGAGCCGAGACTTGATGTTCTTAAAATATTTTGGAGATTTTAGTCTTAAATGTTATTAAAAATTTATTCATATTTTATTCATTTATATTAATTATATATGCTTACTTACGCACGAATCTATATAATTTAAACAGCTGCACTGACAATGCAGAGAGCGCTATCACAACATGTTTCTATTAAAAAGAGTTTTAGTTTGTAGGATGACGTCAATTTATTAAAACTGTGTGTATTGTTGGCGGTGTTACTTCTCTCTCACATACATCTGGTTTTTGTTTCGCATAGTAGAAAAACAATTTTAAACTTCTCATGCTGGCTAAATATGCCATAAATTGGTAAAACGCCTCATAAATAAATGTTAGTTTTAAAAACACTTAAGATTAACTTCCTCAAATATCTATGAAAGTTGAACACTGTCTCAAAACGTTGACCAATTTTCATATACAAAATGCTATTTTAGTAAACTGCTAACCTTAAAGTCTTACAAATTTGAGATATTTGATTAAATTTTGTAATATTCTGTCAATGCGGATTTTCAGAGCGCTAGAGCACTAACTGCTGAGTGCGTTGGCTCGTTGCAGTATTCTGCGGTTTCGTTAAAACTTCCTTAGTTCCAGTCCCCCAGAAACAGATAACTCCACGTACACCCTCTGTTTCTTGTTGCAAGACGTATATGGTAGATAACTAGAGAACAATTTTTAAAACAGAAAAAGTGTTCAAACGAAAAAATGTTCATAAATGTATCTGAAAAGATATTTTCCAGAATACGAAAAGTTTTAGAAAGTTGACCTTGCACTCAAAGGATATGAAAAGGTAAGGAATTTATGACTGGACTGTTATGTTTTGTTTCCGTACAAATCAATCAGTTTAATTTAAAGGCGTTAACAAGACTAACGACTTACACTTAAATACAAATTGAGGGCAGATTTTTTTTTAAGTTTTTTTTTTAAGTTTTTTTCAGCCTCAGTTTTCGGCCAATTTGAGCCTCATTGTTCGTAATATTGATTTTTTTTTTAAGTTTAAAAGGTACAAGTTGAATTCTTTTCTCTAGGAACGGAATATACATGGAGCATGGTATTCGGACGTGTGATTTTATTTTAGTATTACACGATATTTTTATAACAACCTGTAAATTTTACCGAGGCTCAAAAGTTCTCAATTTTCTGGCTGTTTCATTCTTAATTTGTTCCTACATAATTCTGTGAGCGGTTTAAAATGATGAAAAATCAAAACTGAAAGAAAAAATCAAAACAAAGAAAAGCAACGCTGATCTTTTGTATCAGTAGGAGGAGGTCTCTCTGTTGCATGTGAATACGTAGGTCATTTGGAAGAACAGTAGATTTAATACTAGTTGTTACTGCGAGCAAGGTAGTGCTGGCGCCTTAGTTTTCAGGGCACAAACCTTCACAGGGATCTCCCGTATACAGACAGGGATTCTAGTCAAACACTATGTTAGAAAAAATAATTAGTTTTCCTGGCGGGATCAACTGCCACCCCCCATCCCCCATCCCCCCGCAAACTTTTAGAAATTTGGGTTTATAAGCACAGATCGACACATCGGATCAAGCTGACTTTATAACAGGACTTTGTCAAGTATTCTGGTATTCCGCAACTTTGCACCATACTTTCTTCTGGACTCATTTGCAAAATTTAGATCAGTGTCTTAGGAAAATCTTGTTTTAGCAAAACCGATGATATTCAATAAAAACACACTGCATGCCCTCGTGGTAAAATGTTTTCTTCCAAGGTAAAACAATATGATTTTACAACTGGGGAGCCTAGCCCCTCCAGAAAAAAAAATGTCGACCTATGATTGGCTCCGAACAGTATACGAAGAACACGCCAACCTATGATTGGCTCCGAACAGTATACGAAAAACACACCGAAGTTAACCCGAAAAACGAACATGCGCACAACAGGAAAAATCTGAAACGGTAGTTGCGATTAGGATGCTGGGCTGCGGCCAGCAATTACTGACTCTATGTGTAGTTGTTACTGTGCGCATTGCAAACTTATGTTACAAAATTCAGTAAACTTTCAACCAGAAACAATTTTACTATATTTCATTGTCAGTCTGTGCTTATTCTTAAACTGTTCTTGATTTTTGGCTAATCTGAGCCACATTGTTTTACAAAGTTGTTCTAGTAAAAAAAGTGTGTACCACAAAAACATTTTTCAAACATTTAGTTTAAAAAAATTTTAATGTTAAGAAAATAATAGAATATGAAAAAAACAATAAAAACATAAAACTTTGGTTTAACTAAGTTTTTTTTTTTAAATAGCCGGAATCATTTTCGAAAAGCTCCGTCTAACGACCGGGAAAACTTAATGAAGTTAAAACAACTTCCCTTTCAATTTTGTAGCATTTCGACTTCCTGTATCAGTGTCCAGCCGTCTGTTTGTTTGCGTGGCACAAATAAAAGAACAATAACGCACGAACTTTTGATTGTTTAGAAATTTTTATACCCCGAATTTGTTCCATATGTTTTGAAGATTGTATAAAACCGTTCAACTGGTTTCATAAAATGAGAAACTTAGAGAAAAACCTGAGCATATGTCACCTGTCTTGAATGATCTCAGTTGTTCGAATATGACTCGCGTTTTAAGGGGGGTAGGGTACAGTCACATTTTAGTTAGGCAACTGATGGATAAAAATGAAAGTCAAATTTGGAAATGGAAAAAATGATAAATAAATGAAAAACCATGGTCCCCAACAGATGAAAGTTATAGCTTCCGTTAACGAACGATTTGGCATTAATTGTCGATTAATACTAAAGTCATAAAAAGTTTTCAAACATACCAAAATTCGTATTTACCAAAATTTAGTTTCTTCTAAAAACGCTTTTCTTAGAAATTTTTTTCCAGTTAATCTTCGACGAGAGTTCGCAAAATACATATTTAACAAACTGTGATATGAGCGACGTCTCTCCTAATTTAACAAACATGAGTGCGTTTTTTACTCAGATGATTGCAACTGTGACAATCCCTACGAATGATGTTTGCGATGTGGTCATGTTTTAGAATAAAAATGAAAAAAACAAGTTCGGCTGAATGATTTCGAGGGATAAATTTGTTTATCCTGTACCTTTATTTTTCGAAATGAGAGAAATTGGATGAAGAAAATTGCAAGGATTTCAGCCCGAGCTTAAAGGTAGATACGACTGGATACAGGTATATAAATGTCGAGTGCTGCTGGTTGTGGTTATTGCTTCTGCTGAATTTTGTTGTTGTTGCTGTTGCAACAGCAATCTTGTTGTTATTGCTGCTATTGTTGTTGTTGCAGCTGCAATGTTGTTGTTGATTTTGCTGTTGTTGTTCCTGCTGCTATGTTGTTGTTGTTGTTATTTTCAATTATTATTATCAATTTATTTATTAATTTACTTAGTTTTTCTTGTTTAGCATTGACACTATCTCACATAGTATTGTCCTGTTGCCTACCATTGTCCTTTTAATTGTTCAGCTCGCTATTGTATTTTTGGCCCGTTGGCTACAATTGTTCTTTTGTTCAGCTCTGCTGTTGTAAAATTTTTTCTATTGAGTGTTTTCATTATTTAGATTGTAAACTTTGACATATTTGCATTTGAACCTGATGATTGTGCATGTTGCACCGAAACTTAGTATATCAATTTTAACTTTTATCGTAAAATGCACATCAATATCTCTTCTTATAAGATTATGTTGTTGTTGCTGCTGCTATAATGTTGTTGTTGCTGTTGTTTTTGTTGTTGTTGCTGCTGCTGCTGCTATGCTGTTGCTGTTGTTATTGTTGTTATTGCTGCAGTCTTACTTGTTTTGCTGTTGTTGTTCCTGATGCTATGTTCTTGTTGTTATTGTTATTGTTGCTGCTATAATGTTGTTGCTGTTGTTACTGCTGCTATGTTATTGTTGTTACTGCTATAATGTTGCTGTTGTTATTGTTATTGTTGCTGCTATAATGTTGTTGCTGTTGTTACTGCTGCTATGTTATTGTTGTTACTGCTATTATGTTGCTGTTGTTATTGTTATTGTTGCTGCTATAATGTTGTTGCTGTTATTACTGCTGCTATGTTATTGTTGTTACTGCTATAATGTTGCTGTTGTTATTGTTGTTGTTACTGCTACAATGTTGTTGTTAATGTTGCTGTTGCTGCTATAATGTTGCTGTTGTTATTGTTGCTGCTGCTGCAATCTTGTTAATTTTGGTGTTGTTGTTCCTGCTGGTATAATGTTGTTGTTGATATTGTTGCTACTATAATGTTGTTGTTTTTATTGTTGTTGTTGCTGCTATAATGTTGTTGTTTTTATGTTGCTATAATGTTGTTTTTATTGTTGTTGTTGCTGCTATAATGCTGTTGTTGTTGTTATTGTTGTTGTCATAATGTTGTTGTTGTTGCTGCTGTTATAATGTTGTTGTTGTTGCTGCTAAAATGTTGTTGTTTTTATTGTTGTTGTTGCTGCTATAATGTTGTTGTTATTGTTGTCATTGCTGCGTTGTTGCTGCTACTCTTGATATTTCTGTATTTTTAGGTTGTTGCTTCTGCTGCTGCTGTTATTGCGGTGTTGTTATCTTTGCTGCTATTAATGTGTTGTAGTTGTTGACATATAATTATGTCAATTATTAATACAAAGACTGGGCGAAGAGGCATGGCATGCACCCTACCACGAAAAAATAGAATTTTTATCTCCAACCCAGAATGTAACAACTATATTTATTATTCGAAGACTACATATTTTCGTTTAGCCAGGACAATTTTTTGTGATTCTCGTCTTGCAGTTCCAACAACCAAATACGTTAAATAAGTAATTCTTTAAGGCTCTTTAAATAGTACACATTTTTTCCTTCCTTTTTTTTTATTTGTGTTTTTGAAAACTTTAATTTCAATTCTTCTTGTAAGCAGTAGGTAGTAGTAAGCCACAACTTTCCGCTTATATGATAAACAAACTTTTAATATGCAAGCATTACGCGTCAATAAAACTGCTCAATTTTCAATAATACAAAACTTTTATATTTTCATAGATATTCGGAGCCTCAATCTGAGATTGTGTTTAAATTTTGGCTAATTTGAGCCTCGTTGTTTCTACTGAGTTGTTCTTATAAAGGCGTGAGCTTTTGCCGTTGTTCAAATTTGCGTTCACTTATAAACAGGTTCTCATGCAAAGTTTATTTTGCTGTTATTTTGGATTCAACACTTATTGACTCAAAACGAAGGAAACCGAATGTTTTGGGGCCCCCAGACCGCCGATGTTTACCGAGATAAAGCATAGGGACATCAAAATTAAACATACAGCATTACGGAATTTAGGTCAATAAATGTTTTGTTTTATACCAACAATCAAAAAAGAACAAAAAGTAGTTTTATTTAATCCTTTTTAGCTAGATATTGGGATAGTACTAAAAGAAATAGAAAGCAAACGGCGATAACAAACATAATCAATAAACAATTTTTGTTGTAAAACATTATATTATAGAACTTGAAGTTTGTTTTCTTTTTCTTTTAAAACTAAAATGGCCGAAGAACAAAAATATTTGGGATAGTACTAGTTGGGGAATCAAGATGTCAGGTGTAAACAATAAAAAAATTGTAATCGATTTCGATCGTCCCAGGCTCGGCAGGCGCATTCATACATTCGGTAAATGGTCGTTAAGAATGATCTTAATCGGCTACCGAATGCAGTGATTGTTCCAACTCAACTTTACGGCAGTGAAACGTGGACCACCCATGTTAGATATCTCCGCAAGATCGAGAACTTCAACCAGCGTTGCCTACGTCAGTTGTTGCCGGAATCCGCTGGTGGGAAAGAGTCCCAAATGTTGCCGTGCATGTGAGAGCAAAGTCTCAACCTTCTGAGGTCCTCATAAGGGGTAACAGATGCGCCAGCTTGGCCACCTTTGCAGAATGCCAGAGGATAGACTTCCTAAGCAGGTGCTGTTCAGGGCCGTAGCTGCGTGGTCCGATCGGTCCGATCGATCGGACCAACTTTTTGCCTTAAAAAAACGCCATTTAAATATGCTAAATTAGGCTCAAGGAAATCACTCTTCTGGCCCTTAGAATTGCTTAAAATGCCAGAGATTCCGGGGGCGCTGTCCCCTGAGTCTCCGCCGGGGCTCTGCCCTTGGACCCCGCTGGGGGCCTCAGCAGCCCCCAAACCGCGGGCCATTTTGGCCTTACCAACTTTAAATGAAAGACTACACCCTTGCTGTTCAGTGAACTGAGCACTGGAAAGCCGAGAAAAAAAGGCAGGCCACATAAAAGGTGGAAAGATTGTATTAACGAGGACCTGAAGCTGTTCAACATGGGAGTCGATTGGTACGAATCCTCTCAGGACAGAAATGTTTGGAGGGTCCTCCTCTACGATGGAATAAAAGCCGCTGCGACAACCTTGGCTGAGGCAGCTTGGGGCAGACGCGAACTACTGCACGCCAGACAGAGTCGGCTGTAACAAGTCGGCTACCAATGAAAGACGTTCACGGGATATTTCGGTGTTCGGTACATAACTTTGGCAAACCAGCATATGTGGTTGATTACACATTCAGAATATTAATCAATGAACAACAGTCAAACATTCAAAATATAGCGGCTACCTGACACAATATCTTAGTTACTCCACGAGCTTACCACAGGATACCTTTGATTTGTTTTCCAAACTTTTCTTCTGTGAACTTTTGAAATCACACCAATTTACAACTCCTTCCAGTTTTGCTACTTACCGATCCATAACATAATATTGTCCGCTGAGCGCTTTGTTTCCCGGGAAACAGCAAAGCTTGTTCACCTGCACGTGATGTCTCCTTGTTCAATAAGGACACGAGAAAAATGGACTTTGATAGCTGATATATAACCATTATATTCATAAACGTTTTGCTTTGTACACTTCATTTATCAAGGCCGGAGCAGCCATGACAAGAGTGGTCAGGCACATTACTCCTCCAAGTAGCTAGCTACATAACTAAATAGTAACGCTTTCAATTAAGACTTATTGACTGGTCCCGAGGGAAACATGATGTTTCCCGAGGAGATCAGTCAATAAGTGTTTTATT
>JAOTRI020082344.1:0-16458 GCA_028564885.2 Zoanthus sanctaehelenae
GACCAGTGACTATAGCTTCAGAGACAGTGAATCATGACCAATCAGAATGCAGGAAAATCAATAGTCACCTCGAAATTCATACTAAAATGCAATAGAGTGATTAACTGCTAAATAAAATGTAGACAATCTATGAGCTTTACACTTATTTTCAAGAAGATCTAAATCTAATGAGTGTAGCATTGCTGTAACAGAAGAAGTCTTAATAAAATCTCTTTGCATAAATCTGGCTGCACGTCGTTGGACTGCTTCAATTGAATCAATTTGTTCCTGCCTATAAGGGTCCCACACAGCAGTAGCATACTCCAAGTTTGGTCTCACGATTGTTACATAAGCTAAGTGCTTTGTGAGTTCAGAACATTGTAAAGGTTATGCCTTTAGGACACAAAGTGACTTTTTTGCTTAACACAACATTTTCCACATGGGAATTCCATCTAAGATCATCAGGCAACAGGACTCACAGATAGAGGTGGTTTTTCGTGGAAGACAACTTTTGGCCATCGATGTAATCCATCAATATAGGTTCCTTCTTCCAAGATATCTTCATTGTATGACATGTATTTTTATATTAAATTGCATTTCTCACGTCTTACTCCAATTATTATAATAACTAGTTTGTTAATATCACTCTGAAGGATGGCCCTATCAATCATGTTAATAGATCTACATAATATAAATGCATCGATCATCAGCAATTAATCTTAAGGTACTATCTTAAAGTTCTCGTGAATATCATTTATAAAAAGCAGATTAAACTGTACAAACATTGTTTATTAAAACCTCTCCTCTTAAATTTGTTTTGAGACTTGATTTTTTTTAAAGATTTTCCCAGTTCCTGTTTGGTAATTGTTACTTGATAGTAGTAAACATGATAAAAAGAGATAAAAATCTATAAAATACTTTACGGTTTTCACGCGGTTAAAAATTTAAAAAACATTAACGTTTCGCCTTCTCTCGTGTAAGGCTTCATCAGAAGCCTTTTATCAAGTTTTATCCACGCGAAAGCCTAAAGACTAGTAGTAGTAAACATGTTTGTGGAAGTGATTCTAAATTGCCCAAACTTTTAGTTATAAATAAGGCAACCAAAAAATATTTTTAGTTGTCCTTCAAAAGTTATCAAAAAAATGACCTGTACTGTGTTTAAAAAAAGGATTTAAATGTTTTAGGTACTATAAGAATAATTATTTTTGTGAAAAATGTCTAGAGATTCTGCTTCATTTAAAAAAACAAACAAACAGGAAATCAGACAAGCATTTCAGTTCTTGCATTTTCTTACTGAAATATAATAAAAATTTATAGTACTTAAATTAAAAAAATTTTGAACTCTTCAGCTTAACTATATTTTACAAAAGTTATTACGAGTATATAATTAAAATATAATCTATGAAACAAGCTTAAATATATAGCACTTTTCCCGGGGCAAGTTTTGTTAGATAATATATATTTGTCAAACCCTGATGGTCAATATTACCACAAATTAAATGATTAATACTATCAAGTGTAAGCCTTAGAACTTTGATAAACATTTGTAAAATAGGTTTACATATGGTCACCATAGCAATACTCAAAATATCTTCAAACTATTATATTCCAGTTGATATGAAAATAGTTACAAAGAACTTTTCACTTGAAGTATATCAGCACCTTAAGGTGGATTTTGAATAAAGTAACTGACCAAATCTGTTAGAATGGTTGCTAATTTTTGCAATTAGCTTATTTTTTGTTGAATCCAGACTTATGATCACTAGATCAAAAACAAAAACAGTTCTCTCTAAAAAACTATATAATGACCAAAATTATTGATATCCTTGGTGATATTTTTAAAAAGTATAGCAACCAAAAGTCGACCTACAAAATAACTAACCTTGGAGCTCTGATAACTAAAAAATGTTATTGGTTGTAATATTCTAATATATTAAATAGTTATTTTTAACAGATTGATTATTACTAGTCAAGACTATAAGAGTCTGTTTTCCATACAAATTACTGTAAATATTTATGAAGGTTTAAAAATCAAATTTCATATTCGTTTAAAAAGACCCTGAATTACTCAGTATAACTTAATATAATTATCAAATGAATGTCATTTCTAAGCTAAATTCTACCAATTTTAAAAAAGTCTAATTTTTGATACAATTTCCTACTAAATCAATAAATATATATTCATGAACATTTCAAATTATGAACTAAAAGATTATCACATGTGCTAAACAGCACATAACATATATTGATGATAATAATGCTGATCACACTGACTGCTTGTTATGGCAATGTTCAGAGAACAGCAAACACAGATGTTAAATTAAGAATTTTCATAAAATACATTAAGTTCCAAGCGTAGTATTGCTGAGCACTACCCTTACAGAAATAACATTTTCCTGCAGTTTGAAAAAAAAAATGACAGTGAGGTAATGACTGGATTTACAGGGAGGTTTGTCAGATCATATTATGCAAAATGAAAGGTGAACATCAAAAATATTTGTATTGAATTTGGGGGAAACAAAAAAAGAAAATTGGTTAAAAACTCTGAAACGGTTTTGATTGTGGGCTAATGGCTCCTGCATTTCCACCAAATTAACTTACACCTTCTCCCTAGTTCTTTGCTAAGATTACAATAAGAAAAGAGTCCATTTGGTTCAGCCAGAATGCCAGGAATATCATCATGGGGTCTCAGGGAAAAATATTGTATGCAAAGGAATCCAGGTCACATTTTTACCACAGGAAGCCAAATGACTGTGCCAAGTAATTTATCTAAAAAAGATTTTCTTCCCTTCTTCGTTTCCCCTTGTTTTTCCCATTTGGATGGTTTTTTAGAATTCAGTATAGAACATTTAATTTATTTTATAATTCATAAAATCAGGAGTGCTGCCCCCTCCCCCCTCCTCCTTTATAATACTAATGGACTGTAGCTGGATCTCATTTGGTTGGCAGTTACAAGTTGTTGCTCACACTAATTAT
Organism: Zoanthus sanctaehelenae; assembly: GCA_028564885.2. NCBI lineage: Eukaryota > Metazoa > Cnidaria > Anthozoa > Zoantharia > Zoanthidae > Zoanthus > Zoanthus sanctaehelenae. The sequence continues at coordinate 2,956 of JAOTRI020082344.1, forward strand.
AGAGAATGCAGTTTAAATTATACGACGAAAATACGACATCATCATTGTAAGAAATAAAACAAAGATTGAAATCGTCCTTCTATCAGGAGAAAAACACTTTAATCTTTTTGGAAAACTTAATTTGATAATTGACCCCAGGAATGACAGGGGGATCGCAACCCCCCGACCCTCCCCTTGGATCTGCCCTTTATAACTAATTAAGATGACTTCTTTATAAAGCCCTAGTTATGCCATTAATGATGATTGTATGAACAAGAACAACAACACTAAAGTTGTGTCCTCATGACCTTACATAATATTCAAGGATTGTTAAGTTTAATTAATGTGACTATCACTGCTACAGTCACTTAAAAATAGTACAGTAAATGTTAATTTATGTGTTCAAGTTTGATAATATACCTAAACCACAATTATTAATTTTAAAAACATTGCAACTATTATCAAATTGTTTTAAAAATTTGAAATTATGCTTTTAGAACTGAAAAGGAATTGACAATTTAAAACTGACCTTCAAGCTTTGTGCAAATTACTTTTTAAGAAAGAATCATAAAGACATTTTAGGGGATTACTCAAAAGGACAAGGGATGACTTAAAAGGACGTATAAACAAAAGGGAATCAGTTTGTTATAATATCATAACAGGGGATGACTCAAAAGGATGTATAAACAAAAAGGGATTATTTAATAACAATATTATATCAGGAGAGGCTTTAAAAAGAGATGGGATGACTTGAAAGGACATAAAATCAAAAAAGATTATTCTGTAATTATATTACATTGGGGGATGACTGTGAATCAAAAGGACAAGGGATAACTTGAAAGGACGTTCAAACCCTGTTAAAAATGTTCTGTCAGTAATTTATAAGAGCTTTGTAAGATAATTATCATTACCTGGTCACACAAACTAGCTGTTACCAAAACATCCCCTTTGTTCTTTAAAAAGTGAAATATAACTAAAGTTGAACTGCCGCCATGTTATAGCAGCCACGGAAGTCGAACTGAACTTCAAACTGTCGTGCAAAACCGTAGTCCTTTTGAGTCATCCCTTTTAACCGCTACCTGGCGTTTAAACAACAATGACATCACTGGGTGAAACAAAAGTTTTAAGCAGCTTTAAATGGCTTATGAAAGAATACGGATTAACTTTAAGGTGACTTAAAGTTTAAATTTCGTTGTATTTTAAAAGTGTTTTTTTAAAAGTAACAAAATGTTCATTTTGGTACCTTTAAGGAACGGTAGGAAAGGCATTTAAATTGTAACTTTAAGTGACTTTCCTATGTCCTTAAAAGCATTAAATAAAAACTTTAAATGGCATCTTCAACTTTTTTACTGGGAAACTTTAAGTGACTTTCCAATGCCATTAAATACATTAAATTTAACTCTACATGAGTCTTAAAATGTTTCTAGCGAAAAAGTTTAAGTGACTTTCCGATGTTTTTAAATGGCTTCATAAATGTTCTTTCTTTGTAACTTCAAGAGACTTAAATATATTCAGAGTCATTCTGTTGGCTTATCTGAATATTTTAGATATTGATTCTCACACATTTCTGTCAAGTTCAATAAGCAACAAACGTTCAGAAAAATGAATGAACAAATACTTTTGAAGCAAGCAATCTTATTTATTATAAAAAAGCTATAAAAATTATTTACTTTTACAAAAGTATTTTATAAATAGAAAAAGTTCATTTAATTATGTGAAGTCTCTCACCAAACTTGAACTTAAGTCATGAAAAATATTCAATAAAATACCAGATACAATTAATCCTAGAGGTCCTTTTAGGGCCAGTTCTTACTGTAACACAAGTGCAAGTTTCAAGTGCAAAAGCTAATATGAATCAAAGCGAATAATGCAACAACTCAATTTTTTTGTAGTGGCATCTGTGCTTGCATTCTAGTGTGATCCACAATAAGGGAAATGTATGAATTTTACTTTATTGAACTTGTATATGTGCTTGCATTCAAATGAGAACCACCCTTACAGGGAGGCACATATTTTGTGTTCTACTAACAAGAGTTCACGTGTTCAAGTACAGCGATTCTGTTTATTGAGGAGTGGATGCCTGCAGTGGCTGTCCAACATCAACACTGCCATCTGCAGTGTTGTTCAATGGTGTTCTCTTTACTGCCCATTGTAGCCGTCTCTCTGGTCATGCCCTGTCAGATTCCTTTAGTTTTCGCCACTGCACAACTATCTTCAGTTGAGCTCTCTGACTCAATTTTGATATCTGCTGCTCATCTAGCTCCTGCTTTCCATCTTTTAGCTCTTTCTTTTCCCAAGGAAGTTTTTCTACATTAAAAACCACTCTTCTCTCTCTTTCAGCCCCTTTATCAGCACTTTCCTCAGATGAATGGAATTCAATGTCATTCACTACTTTGTTCCACTTCTGTATTTTTCCTCTTGGCAGTCAATGGTCTCTAGACTATCTATTCTCATGTGATGTTTCTGAAACAAAAAAAGAAGAATATCAGCTTAAAGCCTATGAATATCAATCAACTTTGTAGTGCAAACTTTAAGGAATATCCTAAATTATAGTAAATATTTTGCGACGAATTGTTTTTTTGGTCACAAAATATGGTTTATTACAATATGTTATTTAACTGATGTGTGTTCATTTATAAATAAAGTACTGTTTATGCATGAATGGTCAAAAATAAAATTAGTGTCTTGAAAAAGTTTTTAGATATTTTAAGTGACTTTTAGCAACATATGCTCAAAAATTGCTGGTATAAGCCTTAGTTAACGCTTAAATTTTGTTGTTCCAAAACAAATAAAAAATCAGGACTTTCCATTTTTGAGTTACCAACAGATTAAAACAATTTGTCTTAAATGTGATAATAATTGTTACAAATTAATAATTTTGTAGGTATCAGCAAATACTCACACTCCGATCAAGCCTTAATATCTGTTGTCAGATATAACCCTGTTTGCATTTATGAATTTGGACATCAATGTTAACCTTTCCAAAAGATCAGGGATTCCTGGGTTATAAATATTAATAGCCAAAATACTGAAAAATAATGATTTAAGATTCTGTAAATGGAATAAAAATTATAATAAAATTGAATATTGCCTAGGCAACGGTTTAGAGTTATTGTCCGCGCCGGCCGTTTTTGCTGTGTGCCAGGACTCAAGTGTTTTTCGGACGCGGTAGTTGCCTTTGTCAATCACACACGCAGTGTGAAAGTCAATAGAATGGTTGTTATGCCACGCATGGTTTGCAATGTTCGATCCCTTGTATATTTTTTTAAGTTGCGTAGGTGTTCCTTTTTTCGAGTTCGGAAGCTTCTGCTAGTTTCTCCTACGTAATTCCAAGGGCAGTCTTTAAAAGGGATTTTATACTCGACATTGCATTGTTGATCTAAAGGTTGCCTAAACTTTGGAGACGGAAATTCTTGCTGGAGAGTTTTAATTGGCTTAGTATATAACAACTAGGAGTAATCTGGTTAGAGGCTCAGTCAGGCCACTGGTGTAGGGGAGACATGCGAAACCTTGGTACGTTTTTGATCGTTTAACCCAGCTGAAAAATGTTGAAACTAATTCTTCTGGTGGAGGAACTGACGGTAAAGGTGGCTTCTTTTTCAAAATGTTATGGATAAAACATGGTGGGTAACCATTAGCTTTTAAAGGTCAAATGACACATAATTTTTAAAAAGTTTTTTTCTAGTGATTTAAAGGTTTTGGGGTTGTTCTTTTCGAATCTGCTATTTGTTTTTGGCTCTGAGTTGTTTTCCGCGTGAATATTGCAACCTAAATCTTCTTTCCGAACACACACCGAAGTTACCGGAAGTAAACAGTCAAAAATTTCACACACGTCATATGACGTCAGAGAAGTGGTTCTTCTGAGATAGTTTGTTTACGGGAGAACAGGTTTTAGTGAATAGAGTTGGAAAATTGGCTTTTTCCAATCCGTTAGTATACTTTGAATTCAATATTTGTTTGAAATATTGCATCTGGAAATTAAAATATCTTCTGAAGTTGATGACATTCCAGAAATCGAAATTGATTTGATTGTAAAGCCATATCAATTCGAGCCTCTTGCAGAGAATGAAAATGCTTCCGCCAACGCCACCACACTAAAAGATGAGTCAGATATTTGCAGTAAATCCTCCGGTTCCGAAGAAACCGAAGACCAGAATTAAGACAATTATGTTAGAAATGTTAGTAAGGCGGTTTTTGATGAAAACACAGACAGACTTAGAAATACAAAATGGTAAGAGAATTATATGCCGAGTCACATAACTTCGTTGTTTCTTTGATGGTTGAACTTCCAATTTCGGGTTTAGGGGTTTTATGCATCCTTGCTTAGCAATTTGTTTTACAATTGCAATGTAGGTGTCAGTGCACATTCTTTATTCCTTTGCGAAAAGAAACAAGACATGAAATGTATTACAGAAAGCGCAGCATTCAGAACTGTTTGTCTTTACCCAGATGTAATACGAACAGCTATGCATTCATTTTTAGAGACACGTGGACCAATTGATGATGAACCTACAAACGAGTAAGTTATTTTAGCTACTATTTTTGTACTTACAATTAAGAATATCGTATTTGACAACAATTGAGAGTTACGCACAATTTGCAAAAGCGGTCTTGACTATATATTATTCCGTTTCCGTGATATATAAAGCACCAGTCGTTCAAACAATCGTGGCTTATTTTAACTATATTTTACAGTATCGTACAACAATTTTAAGTAGGAAGAGAAAAGTATTACTTCTATATATATTTACTTATTAATGATCTCCTGACATACAGTCCTATTATAAAATAGGCAGTGTCTATATGACCGGCAGCCAGTCACGCAACTCAAAAAATTAAATGGCGGATATTGTTAGATAGTTCTTTAAAGATATAAAATATTAGATTTTGACTTTAATTTGTAAAAATATTATTCATTTTTTTTAAAAAAAACGGACTGCCGGCAGTAAGTGACCTGAGAAAATTTCCAAGTGTCAAATGATGCTTAGCCTAAACTACACACTGTATTTCACATGAAACACCAGTTTCTGAATTGTTTGACAATTCTTTAAAGATATAAAACATTTGACGTTACATTAAATTGTAAAAGATTTGATTTTTATAAAAGAATGAACTGCCGGTCATTTATTGTTTTGAGTTGCATGACCGGCTGCCGGCCATATAGACACTTCGTATAAAATAATGTGTGTGATTTACGTGGATTTATATTTCTCTTTGATCGTGGTAAGTTATTTCATTACTAAAACGCAAAACATTGAGAAGATATTGATGCTATTTTTCTTTCTGGCCATTCTAGTACATTTCGATATGTTGCTTACAGACAATGGACATTGTGGGTCCACAATAAACTTGGCAGAAGGACGAAAGTCTCTACCAGCATTTGCTGACGGTAAGATTCGCGAAGCCTTCCTGTCTTTCGATGGGAGGTACAGGGCTTTGAATTTGCGAAATAAATGACATTTCAAATATAAAAAATTAAAACCTTTTTATCATATCTTCGGCCGCGATTTATTAAGAATAGGTTTAGGAAAATAGATCAATAGATCAACAAGACCAAAATAACAAAAATACTGGTATCTCATAAGAACCTGCTTTTTGAACCAGCTACACCTGCATTTAATTTTTATTTTTTTCTTCAAAATTATAGCAAAGGTTTGAGGAATAAAAAAAGCTATTTATGTTAATCTTATCTGTTAACAACATAAATAAACTTGCTGTGATTCCAACTCTGATAAGCCAAAACATAAATTTTGAAAATTTTGAATATATTCTTATGAAACGCCAGAATTTATTATTTGGGTTTATACTCTAGGTAATTTTTTTTTCTGTAAAAATATTTTTAATCATGCTTAATGTTTGATGAAATATCTACATCACCCATTAGAAAGATATTAATTGAAATAAAACGACTTAAAAATCAAATGTTGTAAAATTCATGTATTCTAACTTAAATTTTATACAAATAAATCTACATTACTGTAATTGTATTGCTAATTGTTTACTTAAATATTTTATTAAATTTAGCTTTTCGGGTTGTAACCACAACCCTCTTGTCCATATTTGTAAATTTCTGTGTAATTGGTTGAGGTATTACCTCTGCAGTTACATTTTTGTCATGCAATGCCTTTGTATATGATGGAAACTGGTTCCTTCTTTCTACAGCAGCACAAAGCAGAGTGTTTTTATAGTCTGTGAAAACAAAACCGCAATTTGGAATATCTTTAAATTAGTACTTTTTGAATTCAAAACTTCTCAATTTCTTGCCTATGATACAAAATAAAGAGGTATATAACTATTATTCCACGAGTGCACATTGGTTATGAGATGATATATAGCTAAAAGGCACCTAGTGCCAAGTTGGCTATAATTATCTCATATCCAACAAGCATGAGGGCCATTACTAACCAAAGGTGTGTGGTTCCTTCACTTGCTTAGCAACTGGATCACCTTGCTTGTGCTCGGGATACGACACCTGCCGCTCTTGCCCACACTTTGCACCATGCTTGACTTTTCTAACAGCATTGTCACAATTCTCATTGAAGTGCAAGACTGCATTTAACAACCTAAACATTGACACACTAGCATTAAACAAAAATTGTATGAAAAAAATAGAATTTATAACAACCATATTTCAATAGAAGAATATAGATTTGGGAAAAATTTTTTCCCCTGATTATAGCTTTCCTTTATTTGAACCAGAGAGAATTACAACCTGGATGACGGTTCCTTGAAATTTTTTTAAAATCTTAATTTGTGAATTATTGACTAATGAGGGTGTTATAATACCAGGCTCGCATTGCGGAAAAGAAGAAGGATGTATGTTTAGGAGCGAAATAACATATAATCTTGTGCATTACTTCAAGGAGTGATGTCTGTTCTGCGGGAGAAAGCTTTCTGATATTTTTTAGTAGAAACATGCTGTTGATGATCTTGTCCAGTGATTTGCAGGCGTTTGTTCCTACCAATATAATAAGATTTAAGAAGAAATTTAAAGTAAGATCCTTGTTGCAAAACATTTCTAGGGTAATTAAGAAACAGAGAAATAAAAAAAAAATAAAGAATGCTACAATGATCAAGAATTCACATCTATTTTTTCAAGTCATTGATTTAAATTCTTAGAACGAAGACACCAGGAACTTTTCTAACATGATAAAATGTATCTACTATGTAAATATGAATGTTAGAGCTATATTTTTTTGGGAAAGGTGTTTTTAGGTGGTTTTTACAGGCAAATCAAACATGGTGTATCATTTTACAACCAGTTTGAAACTCTGGATGGAAAGTGACTGCATAATTGTTGAAATGTTAATGATTTTAAATTTTGTCCCTTTTTATGAATATAATTAGTGCTGGCATATTTTTACTTACTCTCCTTGAGCCTTTTGCGATCTGACCATGTTCGCACCGGGAGAAAAGTTGACCATGCCCTTCATGAACATCCTTGACATGATTCAAAATTGACTGCCACTTCTGTACCATGGTTTTCCCATCTCCACTACTTGAAGATGCACACCAGTACATATGGTTACTCATACTATGTGCCCAGTTTCTAAGGTCCTCGCATCCTTTTTTCTTTCCTGCTACCACAATATTTTTTTCAGTTCCTAAACATTTATTACTGGGTGTTAGTGAATTATGTATAAAATAAGACAATTGGGTTGATTTGGTACAAAAACGTAGTCTTGAACATGAACATACATAGTACAATACACATAGATTACATGGGTGAGGGTGTTGTATCTTTACGCCACTTAGCAATATTCTCTATTTATTTTAATATATTTTACTGAATTAAAATAAATACATAAAGTTAAATAGTTCAATATAGATAGCTTTTGAAAAGTGCCAAACATCAACCCGGTGATCTGTTTCACTTTCATTTTCACGCACATGTTTTTTAATGGAAAAGTGTCGGTCAGTAACGAAGGTGGATGCCTTGATGCCATTCTGCTTCAAGTTTGCTAGTCCTCTTTTTAGCCCCTCAAGTTCCATTGCATTTGAGTTTTTCACTTCGTTACACTAATAGAATGGAAATGATTTTCAATATTATTCACTGACTTCATAAATATATACAGTTGAGCAGAGTATGATTTGATCTTGAACTTAATTCTTATCAATAGAAAATCTAAAATATACAGAGCTCAAAAAAAAATGGTCGCATTTTTAGGACTGGTTTGGAAATTTTACGTTCAAACTTAAAAAGTTGAAAAGTAGTTGTAAGGTAGTGACTTCTGGCGGACAATTTTTTATTATCCGTCGGAGATGTTGACTAGTCGTGAAAATGTGACTGGTATTAAAGCTTTAGTCACAAATGAACATTTTTAGTTGGAAATGCAGTTGTAATGGTGGCAATTTAGAGCCCTGACTGAACTATTACAAATAACGTCATAACAATCCTTGGGGACTGGGCTAATTGTCGTATGAAATAAATAATAGGGAATTTGTACAGAATTATAATTTTAATAAAAATATATGTATAACAGATGAGAATTAGAACAACTGATGATGGTTGGTATAATTTTAGAATTACACTATAATTATAATTTATTGTTTTTTTGGTTTTTTAAACCTTGGAATTGTCAAGGTTACAGTTTCCCTGACGTAATACTACACTTTTCTAAAAAGGGTAAGTGCAGCATTTATGAACTGCACACCTGTACAAGTTGCACATCCAGAACTTTGTTACTGTGGAGATTAATTAGACTGTAGCAACCATATTTTGCATTTTGCCCTGGAGAGTGACAGCGGCCATCACCCTCTAAAACATTTTTTTCTTTATTGTGCATTCTGAGTTGAATAGACTCTGCTGTTGGGAATTCCAAACTAACTTGACAACAGGAATAAAATTTGCCTTGTGAATTTGGTGGTATGTTCTCTTGCTCATTGTAAAGACACCCATATGCCTCAGAAAAGTGATTGCTTTTGCAAAATACTGGCACTGCAGAGTAGGTTTCCCCAGAGCATTATTCCTGACAGTGGTTGGCTTGACCAAGTTTGTGTGTGACCATTTATACAAAAACTCTCCACAACTATTATTGTGCCATTAATAGTCTTCATTTCGACTGTGCACTGAGCAAGGCATGTTTTGCAGAATTTAAAAAGTTCCTTGAGGTTATTTTCAAACACAATAATTTTCTTTTGGTCAATGACACTGATCCCAGTTTCTTTATTGGTACACCTGAAAAAATATGAAACATTTCGTAATATTTTGTATATAAAATCATAGCTCAAGTTTAACATCAGAAAGTGTGTAGCCTTGCTATTAAATTATTGTTTTTGTGATGTGACATTTCTCTGCCTTGTAATATTTTTAATAAAAAAATACCCTGCGCTGTTTTTGGAATCAGTAATTTCTTCATCAGAATCATTCACTTCTTCTGTAGAAGTCCAGTCTGGGTTTATTGGTTCGGGTATATTGTCTTCTTCGGTGTCCATCTCTTCATATGTCTCATTATCCCCCTTCAGTAGCGGTTCTCGTACATTGTGGATAAACGGAAGATAGCGATCTAATTGACACTGAATACCTTGCTCTTTGGTCTTAGGAAGGGCTGACAAGGAAATAAAAATACTTTGAAAATCCATAAATTTTAATATTGACACAAATTTTATTATTGCGCAACGGTTTTTTGGCTTATATGTATCTACTCACTGGAAAATTTTTTATAAAACCAGGTAAAATCATTCATCCTTCTCTAAAAACAAATGCGCTAAATTACAGTAACAACAGTCACAGTGTATTCTATAGTAATTCCGACATTTTAATAAAACATATTCACCTGCCGATAAATCTGTTTGAACTTTCGTCGAGAGTAGCACTGTCTGTATATTGGTCTGACATTTGAGCGTGTCTTCTCATGGGTCTTTTCTGTTTCGGAAAAACCTAAAAAAAAGTGAATGAGTTAAAAAAGAGTACTGAAAGTTTAATACACTAAGTGAAACAAAATACGAAAGCACATTTTGAAATTCAAGAAATTACAACAGCCAAATGTGTTTTTTTTTAATTGAAACTAAAAAAAAACTGTAAGATCAGTCATGTCTGTTTACTTACGCGTTTATTTTTGGAACCTTTTTCTATGTTAACTTTTTGCGTTGGCGTGGGATCGATTTGTTCTTCTTGAACTTTACTTTCCACGAACGTAGGAACTGTTATTTGAGCCATTTGGATAGGTTCAGTATGTAGGTGAGCATCAAGTTCGATGATGCTTTCAGAATTTTGGATTTGCGCGTCCACTTACGTCGAATCAAGAAAGTTCGTACTTGTGTTGGGAGCAAAGTGTTCAACATTCTCAATCTCAAATTTTCGTCCATCACATTTTTGGTTAGTTTTACTTGTTTTTCTTTACAGTGTCTTTTTCCTAGGCATGAGTGTCTAAAATTTCCGCAACTTCCTAAGAAAGAAAACAATGAATCTATTTAATAACTATGGTCAAAGGCTAATATGTAAAGAAGCTATTGTATACATACTTATATTTTTGTAATTCGTAGAGAAATGATCGTAAATTTATTATTTCTTTAACATAACTTACCCTCATGAAAAAAACCGAAAAGACCCCATAATAAAGAAATAAAAATATAGATTTGTGGTTACAAAACCAATCGATTTTGTAACTTTTGAAGCATAATTGAATAATGACAACTGAGGGTAAAGAAAGTAAAAGAATAAATTAAATAAATTCGCAGCAACTAAGTTTGTTTCATAACCCTATGAAATTCACTACATCATTTCGAATAAGTATAGTTATATTTCTATATATGTAATACAAAACTTGCCTCTCGTCGTCTTCTCTTTTCAAATGCTGACCTCACTTTCTTTTCTTGCTCCGTGCACTTCTTTTTTGACGTTCCAGAGGCAGAGCTAGTAGATTCTCTGTTAAAATTAAACGACGGAACAGCATCGGGCTTTAAAGTTAACCTTTTGATATGCCAATTGAGGCTTCTTAAGACTTTCAAGTCTTGTGTGAAGCAGTCTTCACTAAAATGGTCAGAGCATATCCGCGACGATTCCGTGGGCTTCTAACGCTTGCTTTTTTTTGTCTTTGTTGGCATTGCGCTGCATCGCAATAAGCCATCGTTCCAGCATTTTTTATCTTTTAGAGGAAATCTAAAAAACTTACATTTGAGTCAGAATCATGATTACAATTAATTACAGCACAGTGCGGCATATTGGTAGTAAACAACACTGTAACTGTTAAAAAACTAGCTAACACAAGCTCTACTACTGCTGTAGTTTACAGCGATGAGAAAAGGTGATCTACCAGTTCTCTGACGTCATCAGACTTTGACTCGAAGATTTTCCGATAATGACTCGAGCACCTTCCGAAGGTTTAGGCGTATCTTTGAACACAATTTTCTCTAAAACCAAAAACGGGAATCGAATAGAACTTTCAGGTTGTATTTTTGAGGGTAAGATCTATTGAATTTAGTTTTTATCTAAAAAATTTTGATCATGTGTCAATTGACCTTTAACGAATCCTTAACATAATTAATTTCATGCGCTTTTCCTTCATGAGAACAGGGGAGGTTGGATGCTTGGAATAGAAGGGTCCAGGCCGTACTAATTTTGTGTTTTATTTCGTGATGAGAAAAAAAGTCCAAATAACGGTTAGTGTGTGTAGGCTTCCGATACACATCAATTCACATCATCAATTCACATCATTCAAGTTTGAGTATACCATGTACAGCTGTACAAGTTATTTGACTTGCTTAGAGTTGCAGTTTTTAATCAAAACCATTCAAAATTCAATCTTACATACCTTAAGCAGACCCTTAGCATACTTGAGCTTCTCATAGAAGTGTGTGTCTCTAATTTCTATGTAATATTGTGCAGCCAGGTTGTTATTCAAAGTGAACTCTTTCTCCCATTGAATTAGTTATCTTTCAGTTATGGATTTTGCTGCTAACACTTTATTTAGTCTGAATAAGAGCTAGTTTCTCTGTATGGAGATTTCGTTCTTGGACGCTAACTTGTTTCTTTGTTTTCAAGTTAAAGTGCAAGCTGTCTAACTGCTGTACTTGTGTAGTCTGTCCTAACACAACTTGCAGTGCTTTACCCAGCTTTGACTTGGGAGCACGTTGATCTGTTTGGTCAAGAATTATTATCTAATTGTCTGATCGTGATGAATTCTGTTGAATATTCAGTGGAGCTGTAGCTGATGGATTGGACTGCACTTGAGAATCAGAGGTTGGTTTGCTGCATGTGGGTGATTCCAATAGTAGGACATGTGAGGAACAATCTTACTTTTCACATTGCTCAGGTTCTTGTAATGTGTCCATCTCATGGAAAGATATTACATCAGCTGGTGTCATGTCAATCACTTCTTCACCATCACCATCTTCATTTCCGTCGTCTTTTTCATCATCATGCCCGTCATCTTGCTCATCATACCAGTCTTTTTGCTTATCATGCCAATGATCTTGCTCATTGTTGTTCTTGTTACTTGTTTGCACAACTGAATCAGGGACAACTTGCGGGTGGCTGATCTTGTCTCCAAGCTAGGGTGTATAATTGATCTTGGTTGTGCCATTCTCTACGTCAGTACGGATGATGTGTGTTTGTATTGCAATCTCATTAGAGAAACACTTTGCCCAACACTGCATCAAGTTTGCTCGTTCATCTAACAGCGAGCTTGATCGGAAGTGCTGTAGTCGAGGTCCAGATTCTTGAAGCGAGGGACAGCATGTGGTGTCATTGAACACAACTTTTTCTTCTCAATAATAAACTTAAATCGCCTTTGTATGAAGAGTATCCTCAAGCCTCCACCAAATTTCTGCCCTTCCACTAAATAATCGCTGATTTGCTGCAAATGAGCTTGCCATTCCCCGATGTGTTTCTTAATCATCTACACTGGTATTCAAGTGTTAGTACATGGTGGAAGACTTTTAGCTAGCTTTGAAATCTCCTTCATCATGTCTGCGAACTTGTCTTCAAAACATTCTTCTTTCTCCACCTCTTCTTTGCCCTGCAAACGAACCAGCAAATTGGGAATGATCCGTCCTGGGTGGAAGTTGCTGGTTCTGTTTGTGATGGATTTGAAGGTCTTGAAAAACTTCTCTTGCTTCTCAGAATTGACTGATTAGCCACAGAAAAGACGCAACATTAATCCAGCATGCCCAAGGTTATGAAAATAAACACAAAATTACGTTCTTCGTGTGAGTTTTTGAGGTTTCAAGTTTTGTGATTTTGGTGAGGAGAATGGAATGAAGCCAGGTCTGATGGTAATATCGTAGAAGTAGAACTGGATTGCGGTTCTTGTCAGGGGCATACAGGATTCTTTGCATTTCGATGAGAGTTTGGAGCAGGTGCAAAATTGAAGATTTTTCGTTTTGATGAAAAGACAACTTTGAAAGCAATTTTCTCGACTTTGGCTCAATCAACTTAGGTCATGTTTGGGTTCATTGGAAAGCTCGTTTCAATATCTATCTTTTCAACGTGCCCGATTTTTGATTCAGGTCGTCAATAAAAATTACGGCAGCCGAAAGTGCACCGTTCCTCAGGGATCGAAATTAGCTTGCGCCGTCACGAAA
>JAOTRI020082410.1:0-16458 GCA_028564885.2 Zoanthus sanctaehelenae
AAATCCAGCATTTTGATTGGCTACGCTACTAGTGGTCTATTAGTAATAGTCATTGAGTAGCGAAATTTGCCAGTTTTGCCCCCTTTTTTTGCCGGTTATTGCTTTTTTATGTCAAACTAGTTCGGTGATACTAAAACAATTAGACCTCTCGGACTCATGGACTACGAGTTTGAATAGTCCATTCGGCCTACAGCCTCGTGGATTATTACTCGTAGTCCATTTGTTCTCGAGGTCTAATTGTTTAATAGCCCAATGGCTCAGATGTTGGCGTGAAAGTCGAATTTCCAGAGGGAGGAAACCCAGAATACCCAGAGAAAATCCCTCAGAGTCAGATTGAGGTTTACAAATCTCAGCCCATATGCTGAGCCCAGGATCAGTGACCTGGAGGCCCGATCAATGACCGCTATACTGTCAACTGACTCCCCTAAAGGCATCAAATATACCTGGCATTTAAATACAATTTATTGCTCAATAAATTTAACGTTTTCTCAACTGTTTATTGTCAGGGGCATTTGATCAGCTTAAACAGAATGCAACTAAAGCCCGAATCCCATTCTATGGAAGGTTTGCATATGTTACACTATAATTTATTCTTTGACATACATACATAATGATAATAATAATAATAAATTAAAGTAAATAAAAAATGTGCTTATCTGGTAGTGTTAAATTGTTGTACATGAATATTTCCTGTTTATAATGTTATATCCAAAAATAATTAGTTTTAGACTAATATTTCTACTGATAAAAATGTAGTATTTGCTTGTATTTCTACTGAAGTTCAGTTGAAAAAGATGAAGGAGTGTCAAGTAGTTAGTGTGAACTTTGAGGATGTAAATGATTGAGTGATGTGGAAAAGTTGCACCAATTACAAGTCATGGAAGGAAAAAGCCAGCAACCTGTTGAAAAAGGGAAAAATCACAACTTAAATAAAATGATGATGAAGTGAGTGTGGTGATGGTTAGGGTTGATCAAAAATGTAAATTGCTTTTAATGATAGGAAACTTTAGTTATATGATGTTTTAGTATTTAAATAATATGTCAACAGGGCTCGTACGAGTCATGTCTGGATATCTTGCATCATTGTCGCAAAAGCCTACTGCACATCTGGCATGTAGAGGCATTTTGCCATTTTGGCCAAGCGCTCGCCCCAAAGGTTTTGCACCCTATCGCAATATGGGGGTCATAACCTTGGATTGGCGTATTTGTTTGTATGTCAATCCTGCTACCAGGCAAAAACATCAATAACCAGTCATTGCTGTTTTGAACTCCTAGAGCTGAACTCGGTAATGCTACTATGTCTCAAAATAAACATCCCTTTTTTCACCTTGATTGGCTTGCACTATGCAAGGGAAATGGCAAAATAATTTACTTTTGGTTTATTGAGAGAAAAAAATAACAATGCTAGGTCATGGAAAAAAAGTCATGGAATTTCAGAGTGTTAAGAGAAAACGAACCCTGGTCAAGCATACACAGTTTATTGTGGAGGTGATAACAGCCATGTATGCTCTTTTATTTTCAGTTATACTGAATTGGATCCAGTCAATATTGCTGCCGATGGTGTGGAAAAATTCAAGAATGAAAACTTTGAAATTATTATTGTGGATACAAGGTATACACTATTTAAACCAAAATAATTAGTAATGAACCAGTAACTAGTAAGTATTGTTAAGACAATTTGTACAGTGTCTTAAATTAAGATGCGATTATAATTCTTTCATTCAATTTTAACTTTTTAGTTTTGATTTCATTTTTTCCCATCTTAATCAAGGCATAGTTAATTTAAACATCTAGTTAATATTTGTATTTTTTATCAAGTGGACGGCATAAGCAAGAGGAAACATTATTTGAAGAGATGCTTCAAGTGTCAAATGTCACGGTGAGAATTATTGATTTTGTGTGGTATATTTTAATTAATATTTAGTATATATTAGATTATTAAATTTTCAAACTCGAATATTGCATTTCTAGCGTTCTGATTGGTTCACTCAATCTAGGTTATCAGCTCTTATACCGAATGACCATATATGGAAACTAACAAAAAGATCTTGTTTCTCAATTTATTAAACGTTTTTTGCTACTTTAAAGTATCGAAAAGTTCGGAAAACTCATGAAATTTAATGAAACAATTATTCCATTCGCGCTTGTTTGATATAAGATGATTATAGGCAACTCGGTGCTACACTTCTCGTTGACTGTTTACCATCTCATATCCAATGCGTGCTCTTAGAATAATTGTTAATTATTTTTTTAACTTTAAAAAAAAGGTAAGAAGGGGTGGCCACACATTACGTGGTATAAAACTGTAGAGGCAAATAGAAAAAGGCTGGGATGGAAATCATGGACGTCCATTGAACTTGTGGCAAAAGATGCCGAAGTTGGAGAAGATTATTGGACACAGCCTTTTGTGCCACATAGGCATGGATAGACTTTGAAGTGATGTAGACATTTCAAGTAACTGGTGTTTTTAGGGTATCTGTTTCTCTGTTACTGCATTTCTTTGCTCATTATCAGAAATTTCTTTTTTACAGAATCCTGACAACATCATTTTTGTAATGGATGCAACAATTGGGCAAGCCTGTGAATCTCAGGTGGGCTTATTAAGAAACAGCAAATCTTGGTGTATACTGTCTTTGAAAGTTTTTTTATTATGACTTTTAAGCTCATTAACTTATATACTAATAAATGTATTTCTAGAAGACTTTGCCTAAGAAATTTTGCAACTTGATTACGATGAACATTATTTTTGTCATTTTAAGCAAAATTGATCTATGATTATTCAATTTCTGCCTCGATTAGTTATCTACCGACAGAATTTAAACACTACATTATCTTGTAAAAACTATGATTTTTGTTTAAATTTGTAAATATATACATTTTGAAATAATCTTCTTCTTTTTCTTTTTCTTCTTCTTCTTCTTCTTCTTCTTCTTCTTCTTCTTCTTCTTCTTCTTCTACTTCTTCTTCTTCTTCTTCTTCTTCTTCTTCTTCTTGAAAAATGCTCAATACACATAGGTGCAGAGAGAGACATTAAAACGAAATGATAAAACAAATGTCTGATGAGTGCATATGGATGAAACTGAGAGTTACAGAGAATCATGTGTGTTTAATCAATTCATTAAGGTTACAATTAATTAGAGTTGCGCCTCAGTAAATAGTCCTGATAGGTTACAATTAAACGTGGGTTTTGTAGCATTCTTCTTCTTCCTCCTCTTTTTCTTCTTCTTCTTGTTATTGGCAAATCTTGCAGAAAAGGCAGCAACAAGCAGCTTTTGCCTGCTGCCTGCTTTTTTACGTGGTTTAGAATATCAGTGTTAAAATGAAAGGTTTTGAATAAAGTGTGCCGAAAACGTTTTTGAAGCAAACAAACATTCTTTAAGTGAATATTTGTAAACACTGTGTAAATGTCATGATAGAAATGTTTGCTTGCTGTTATATATCTCATATAGATTCATTCATGTTTTCTATTATCCAGGCTCTCAGTTATCAGGACTATTTACCAAAGCGCAACTCTAATTAATTGTAACCTTAAAAAGGATTTGTATAAACACACATGATTCTCTGTAACTCTCAGTTTCATCCATATGCACTCATCAGACATTATTTATTTTATCATTTCATTTTAATGTCTCTCTCTGCACCTATATATTGAGCATTTTTCAAAGTTTGCTACAAATACCCACGTTTAATTGTAACCTATCAGGACTATTTACTGAGGCTTAACTCTAATTAATTGTAACCTTAAAAATGAACTGATTAAACACACATGATTCTCTGTAACTCTCAGTTTCATCCATATGCACTCATAAGACATTTGTTTTATCATTTCGTTTTAATGTCTCTCTCTGCACCCATGTGTATTGAGCATTTTTCATAGTTTGCTACAAATACCCACGTTTAATTGTAACCTTCCGTTGTTTATTAGGTTGGCGATCCAAAAGACGTGGTTCGTAAAATGATTAGATAGAAATGTTTCCTTGCTGTTATATATCTCGTATAGATTCATTCATGTTTTCAATTATCCAGACTCTCAGTTATCAGGACTATTTACCAAGGCGCAACTGTAATTAAATGTAACCTTAAAAATGAAATGATTAAACACACATGATTCTCTGTAACTCTCAGTTTTATCCTTATGCACTCATCAGACATTTGTTTTATCATTTCATTTTAATGTCTCTCTCTGCACCTATGTGTATTGAGCATTTTCCAAAGTTTGCTACAAAAACCCACGTTTAATTGTAACCTATCAGATATAGTAACACATTTCATGTCATACTTGGGATCAATGCCATTTGCTATATGCTGTATGACAATGGTGTTGGTCTCAAGTTCCACTAAATAAGATTTATCTACTTGTATTTTTATGTGCATTTATTGATCATTTTAAGTAATATAATTTATTTTTATCATTATTTATTGTGTATACTGTAATATATGTTTGTATAGATTAATTTTGTGTGTTACAATCTGTAAATGGAAATTTAATTCCAGTAGATGATGATGATGACTATTTACCAAGGCGCAACTGTAATTAAAAGTAACCTTAAAAATAAATTGATTAAACACATGATTCTTTGTAACTCTTAGTTTCATCCATACGCACTCATCAGACATTATTTATTTTATCATTTCATTTTAATGTCTCTCTCTGTACCCATGTGTATTGAGCATTTTTTATAGTTTGCTACAAATACCCACGTTTAATTGTAACCTTCCGTTGTTTATTAGGTTGGCGATCCAAAAGACGTTGTTCGTAAAATGATTAGGAACATTTTCAAGCTTATCACTAAAGTGTATCCAGCCAGTAAGATGTTTAACTACGTCATGGAAGGGATTAGCTCTAAGAATGCTAAGACTAGAACAGGTAAGTCTGAAGAAAAGACTTTGTTATGAATAATTATTATGTGGCTTGAAAATTTCTTGCAATATGATTGGTTGTTGACACATAATGACTGGTCAAGATTTTCTTGTAATAACCGATCATTGTTTTTACACTATTCGCGCGCAACAGGAAGTTACTTCCGATTATGACAAAAATCATAAAGAAGACATATAATAGATAACTTATTGACCTCGTCCGTTCGGTCATTACAGTGAAATCTCAAACCTCGGTCTTGATGTATTGACCTCACTATTGCTCAGTCAATATGACAATACCTCGGTCAGAGATTTCCCAGTATTGACCTCTTTCTGGGTTAATAAGTAGTATGTTATAAATAGCCTTGAAAATGAATGGAATACAAGTCAATAGCTGGCCGTAAGGCCGAAGACATAAACACAGTTAAATTCCCTATTCCGCTAATTCTTTTTATCATCTAAAGGAAAAGTAGAACCCTTTATCATATATCAATTCCAATTTGATCTGGATTTACTCCACTCTGGCAGCAATCTCTCCAAATCTCACTCTCCATCTCGCTTGATTCCTTGCATCCTCCTTCTTCAAACCAAAACTCTTGCTCTCCTTCTCCACCTGCATTATCCATGTGTTTCTTCGTTGTCCTCTCTTTGTCTTTCAAAAATTAAAAATTGAACAGTTTTTGTAAGTTTTGCAAGTTTTAAAACGTGCAGAAAGTCGGTTATGGGACATATGTCGTTTTTGACCGAGCACTATTTCCATAATTAAGTCCAGGGTAATGACGTAAGAGAAGGTGTAATTTCCGGTTCACTTCTAACACTTTCAACACAATTATTTTTGTTTACGGTTTAAAGCACTGCGAGAAACAAAAGTTCAGTTTTAAGTATTTTGTTTGTTACGTTTTTTCTTGTAAAACGCTAATGACAACGAAGGAGAATGACGTCTTACTACTGCTACGCCACAGGTAGCACAAACATTTCTTAGTTTACGGTTTAAAGCACTACGAGAAATAAAGAAATTCAGTTTTAAGTATTTTGTTAGTCACGTTTTTCTTTGTAAAACGCTAATAACAGCGAAGGTCGTTTTACTGTTGTTACGTCACAAGTACCAGTCCCCTGCCACTCAATCAAAATATAAGTTCCAAACTTCTTTTTATTAACAAGCAAACTTAGGTTCGGAATTTTTCTTCGGTTATTTGAATTTTGTGTTCATAGATGACAATAGTTTTCATTTTAAAAGTAAAAAAGCAATTTAAGGACTGTGAAAGGATGTACAAGTTAAATTATTGATGGTTTCCTCTAATATTATAACAAAACGGAACTTATTTATATTTTGATCTGTCATCTTTTCTCTACTAGTCGGCTATCACAATTCGACCTCTAGTAGAGTAGCCAGTCAAAATACAGAGTGTTTGTTAGACTGTTTGTAGGTTTGTATTAAGGCGGGTTATATTCTTTCATAATTGCTAAATGTTTGTGTGAAGATTGGTGTTTGGGAAAGGAGACAGTTTTCTTGTTAGTAGAGATACTCTGTTACCAACTGCGTCAACGACGTGTGCTCGCTTATGTTTTTCACTATTTAATTAATGAATTTGGCAATAGATAACTTAATACAATTAAGCAACAGATAGTACATCTTCCTTGTATAATATTTTCCCCTGACTTAACATCTGCGATACCATTTAAGAAAGAAGAGCACCATTAGGCCTAAAATAGATACAAATCGTTTTAAAGGTACTTTTATGAATAGATTAGTTTTTAGTAATTTAGGAATTTTTAATTAGATTCTCATAATATTCATTTGTAAATATAGATTTGTGTTTTATTTATATAATAAAGACTTTATCATCATCATCATCAAAAGTTAGTACTTAAAAATTCAAATGTATTCGGGTGAAAAATAATTTGAAACGAATGAAACTACTCTTCATTGTAGAATGCCTTGAGGAGTTAGGATGTCTCATACAAGTGTATGGCATGAACGTGTGCCAACCTACCCCACCCAAAGCGCTCTCTGCGATAGCATCACAGATTGGTGACCGAGACAATGGTGTGAGGAATGCAGCCCTTAATGCTATAGTTGAAGCCTATGTACTGGTTGGAGATACTGTCTACAAGTACTGTGGGAGGGTAAGTGAAATTGCGCTGCCAGGGTAATTCATTTACACTCGTTTCGAACAGTAGGAGAATAAGTAAAGGTTTACTACCAGGATAATTCATGTACTCAGTGTGGAAGAAGGATTGTACTGTGGGAGGGTAAGTAAAGTTTTGCTACCAGGATAATTCATACACTCAAAGTGGTGGAAAGGCTTGTGCGGAATCGTGTATTTGTAATGTAAATAATAGAGAGCGGGCGGAAGTGATAGTAACTGGAAATATTTTCAGAATGACTAATGTATGTTGCCAAGACAACCCACGTGCATAAAAAGAGAGCGAGAGTTGTTATTGTGAGAATCGTCATTTTTTGGGAAGCGTTTAGCGTCTTTATACAAAATTATAAGTTGTATTTCGAAAATTGTGTGATTGTCTCGTTGTACCACGGGTGAGACGGTACAGGCTTGTGTTGTGGAATGGTAAGTAAGGTTTTGCTATCGTTATGATTCATGCATTCAAAGTGGGGGGAAAGCTTGTACTGCGGGAGGGTAAGGTAAGATTCCTACCAGGGTAATTCATACACTCAAAGTTGGGGGAAGGCTTGTACTGTGGGAGGGAAAGATAGGTTTTCCTACCAGAATAATTAATACACTCAAATAGGGAAAAGCTTGTACTTTGGGAAGGTATGTGAAGTTCTGCTACCAGGGAAATTCATATGCCCAGGGTTTGGACGGTAGGAGGATTAGTAACTTCTGCTACCATCATAATTCATTCACCCTGGATGGAGGGGAAGGGGTTATACTGTGGGAGGATGTATATGTTGTTCTGCAACCAAGTTAAATCATAAACTCTGCGCTTCTATTGTTGCAAGATACGTTCAGTATAGTGGAAAATCGGTAAACGTAGAGCTGGTGTGAAGTTTATTTTTCTTTTCAGCTTTCAGATAAGGATCTTGGTTATCTAGAAGAAAGAATTAAGAGGTCAGGAAAAACACGACCATCAACTGCACCTTCAGAAGGTCGAGCTAAGGTTTCAGTCCCTGCTAACGACGCCCCTGTAGTAACTGCCTCCAAGAAACAAGCTGCTAATACACAGCAGGCCAGGTAAATGATAGAATCATGGTGGTGTTAAGATGTATGATGATAAGTGACGATGTATGGTCACGATAGTGACGGTAGTACAGGGTTTTAGTTAGTTATCGAGGGTAGGGCTAAAATGATGTCCCTGTTTTAGCTGCCTCCAAGAAACAAGTTGCTAATACACAGCAGGCCAGGTAAATGATAGATCAGGGTGGTGACGGTTATGTATGATGATATATAACGATGTATGGTCACGATAGTGACGGTAGTACAGGGTTTTAGTTAGTTACAAGGGTAGAGCTAAAATGACGTCCCTGTTGTAACTGCCTCCAAGAAACAAGCTGCTAATACACAGCAGGTCAGTTAAATGATAAAATCATGATGGTGATAGTGATGTATGATGATAAGTGACAATGTATGGTCACGATAATGACGGTAGTACAGGGTTTTAGTTATCAAGGGTAGAGCTAAAAATGATGTCCCTGTTGTAACTGCCTCCAAGAAACAAGCTGCTAATACACAGCATGCCAGGTAAATGATAAAATCAGGGTGGTAATGGTGATGTATGATCATGTATAAGGATGATGATAACTCAATATGGCCTATAGTCTTTTCTAAGCATCCGTCTTAAGGAATGCTATTTTTCTTACTTAGTAAACAAATAACAAACTTCCATTAGAAACAAATTAACAATTATACCTTGAGCACGAATAGAATAGGGCTATTTTAACTCGTAGTTCATGAGGCTGAGAGTTCCAATTATTTCAGTATAAACCTACGAATAGGCCTTATTCGTATTCCTGGACGGCCTTTAGCGAGTGTACGATGTCGAGTCTCATGCGCTGGAATATGTAATCCCAATGTGGCTTCCATAGGGGAGAAGGAGAAAAAATGGAAAGTTCCCGAGTTGAAATCCTATTTACAGTTATTCCAAGGCTCTGTAAATAGGATTTCAACTCAGGAACTTTCCATTTTTGAACTTCGTTCTCTTCCCCTCCTGTGGAAGCCATATTGGAATTATATATTCCCCCGCATGAGCCTCGACATCATGCACTCGCCCAAGGCCTTCCGGGAATACGAATAAGGCCTGTTAGTACATACATAATTTTTTTGAATCGGCTATATTGTAGTTTACAGTTACTTGATATTCATGGTTCTTTTTAATAAAATTTTTTAACACAATTTTAAAAGTAAGGTAAAAAATCAAAAAATATGGATAAAAATGTCTCCAGCTTTTCAAATTTTTGAGGTTAAGATCTATGGATACATATGTATATTTCATTGATGGATTACTGAGAACATCAAGAAGACACGATAAGTGTTTTTCTCGATTTTTATTTGGATTAGAATGCGTGGAGACACGCAGAGGTTGCCCTCAGGGGGGTCAAGTTTGGGCTATTGTTATGAAAGACCATCAAAGTTATTTAACATATTTACTCAAGGATATTAGATTTTTGACGTATGCCTGTGACCAACAATGAAAGACACCAAACTGATGAATGTACAACTTAATAAGGCTATAAGAACAGTCACGCGATAGTAAAAAGATAACGCGTTTATTGGAAATAAGGCCAAATTCAAGATTATGACCCTTCCAGGAAGAATTTATGTAAACCCAAATGAAGCAAAGCTCGCATTGCAATTGGTTCAAAAACACAATGGTCTTTAATTAATTTCAATTGCTTTTGAGCCAATTGCAAAACGAGCTTTAAGGTGTCCGTCTGAGAGGTTTGACTTATACTAGAATATTTTTTTAGGAATTTTTCGGATTTTAAAATAAAGCTTTCAATTGATCAAATTTTATCTTTTTTGTATTTATGTTGTCCTCAATTTGCTCCATACCTAAATATTGAATATACTGACACGTTAATAAAGTCTGTTTTTTAATGTAATCGAAACTGTTGATGATGCCCAGTGATCTTCGCTTATTTTCTAAATTTAATACATGCCTTAACACAAAGGAGTAGAGGGTGGCGGGAGGGGGGGGGACAATAAGCAATTTAATAATACCTGAGCAACTTTTATTGTTTAGTAGTTGATGTAATTCGTTGGTCTTTAACTAATTTTGACGTCAAGTGAAGATAAGTTAAATACCACTTTCAAGAAACTCGAATGCTTTATAAACTATTGTCTAAAAATAGTGTACGACAGCTTTTCCAAAACTTTCTTATTTGTTTGCACGTTTCAAAACTCAAAAACGTAACAAAATCAGCGAAAAAAACCTGTTAATTTCGGAAATTTAGTATTACTGAAGGATTCTACTTTTCATCAAAGAGATAAGAATAAGGCATATAGGAAACTGAACACATCTTGGCTCGACAAGAAACAACCCGAAAGATTGTTTTTCTTATCAGTTGTTTTGCCTTTTTGTAAGCCTTGACAACATCACTTGATTCCAATTTACTTGGCCAATGATACTCACAATTGCCACATGCGTGGTTAGACTAACATGGAATAATGGCTGGCCCAGGTATCTCCAGCAACTAGAGAAATGTTTCCTCTGGACCTCAAACTTAATGCAAACTTTTAACAAAGCAGAAATTGTGCTGCCACAGTATTACCATAACCAATAAACTTAAAATATTACAGAACCACGAATGAGAGAGTGACTGACAAAGTAAGGTGTTTTCATATATGGTAACGTTCTGTTTATATACGTAAAGCTCTACGTATTGCTCTGGAAGAGGTATATACTTCATGCTAACATGCCATATAGTCGTCCCTCATATAGTGATCCTAGCAAACATACAGTTAATATACTTTATTAGTTTTTATACCCTCTTCTTAACGAGATCCTAAATCCTAACTGGCATGAAGTATGTACCCTCGATGAACGTTCGTTCCCACATGGATAACTTGATTGAAAGCTTGGGAATTTTGATACACGTGTTTATAAAAAAGATCTTCACAGGACCCGTCGAAACTGTTCTTACAAGCAACAGAACATCATCCAGGGTAATCGACTGCCTCTTCTCCAGCCGTCGTCATACCACAGCGTATTGCTGGTAAAGCAGCTCTCTTATCTTGTAATACTCGTCACAAACAGCTCCTTCCAAACCAACACGACCTCTCTCATTCTGTTACCGAGACAACAAGGAAAAATATCTCATAAAAGTTTCATTGCAACGCTAAAAAGAAAAATGCTCTTCGCGCAAGCTTATTGCTGAGCTCGAAGGCGATTAGTCAAGTATTATTCACCTCCGAGCAGCAGAAGAAAAACAAAATGGCTTCCCATTTCGATTCGGCTCGAAAATATCACAAATAAAAATATTTGAATAACTTATACTAAAAAAACATCCTCAGTGTCAGTGAAAAGGGAGGATATTTAGAAATTACTCCATTAGCGCTTGCTGGATATGAGATGATAAATATCTCTATTCGCTTCCAATTTAGCGAATAATTGTTAGTTATTACGTTGAACCTGAGAATCTTGACTAAAACATTCTCCCAAACCCTAACCTATCCCTAACATTCAGTCTCATTCTTTCTCCCTTAGCTTATTCTCATGGCCAAACTCTATGTTAGTGTTTAGCCTTCAAAATAGACAGCAATAAAATAAGAGGGGCATTTCAGAACATGAGGAAAATGTAAAAAAAAACGGAGCTGACAACCAGTGTTTTCTTCATATGTCGAGTGTTCTCAAATAGCTAAATTCTTATACGAGCCTAATGGCCGATGGGGCCGGCGCTTATCTCCGGTTTCTGTAGTGTTAAGCGGATGAAAGTCTTCCACTCTCCCTGGACGGGACAGGTTAGCTCCCAGCAGACGCTGGTACTCATTTACCTACCCCAGGAGGATGGAAAGCTGAGTTGGCTTAAGCGGAAAAGAAGGTCACACAAATGTTCGAATTTCGGCAAAGGGCCGGGGATCGAACTCGGGACCTTGTGGTTGGAAAGCAGAGATCTTATCAACCAAATGCCCTTAGTATTTTAAAGTGCTACTATGATCAAACTTTTACCCCTTGATCTTATCGGTTAATCGCATAGAAGCCAACGAAATATTACAATCCCGTTTATCGTTTACAAATATCTAAGTTTGAAAAATAGGTAAAATAAACAAATGAGACAACTGGTGACATCATACACTCAACCAAATAATACATCAAGTATATAAATAGCATTATCTTGGTCAATTTGCAGCAGCAACCTTTGAAACTTGGTTGGTTAATAGTTCTAAATGAAATATACTTACAGCTATAACAATTTCTGTTCCCATGGCAACCCACTCTTTATATCAGATTCAAGTGACAGCATGGATGATGGGAGAACGTGGTTGTGGGTTCAGAAGGGAGGGCTCGAAAAAAGCGACTTACAACACAATATTTGCAACAAAAGAACAGGCAATAAAAACTAATGCCACAGAACAAACATAAAGGATGTGTCGTCGTTTTGTAGGATGTGTGGCAAATGGCCTGAAACCATCACAACGGAATGCCAGCAACTGGCTGGCTACGAGTACAAATATTTGGCGACACAATAATGTTGCTCAGGTGTGGCATTGGCAGATGTGCGATGTTAAGACTGAGAAGTGGTATGACTACACACCAGAACCGGTTCTTGAGAATAAGTATAAGATTCTTTGATTGTTTCAGATCCATACCAACCACCAGTTGGAGTAAAATCGGCCAGATCTGGTTGTACTTGACAAAAAAGCATGCAAATGCATCATCCTTGACGTCGCATGTCTTTTTGATACTCGGATAGGCCAAAAAGGGAATGAAAAGGTAGAAAAGTGCCAGGATCAGCAGATTTAGAGGCTTTGAAAGCTTTAGAGAGTTGGCCTTGTTCCTATACTTATAAGTGCTCTAGGGACGACTAGCCATCTTTTTCAAGACTGGCTATGTGAAGGGAAGATCGAATGCCCGCACAGTTGAGATGTTACAGAAGGTCTGTATGCTTGGAACTGCAAGGGCTCTGAGAAATGTGCTACAAACAAAAAACTATACGGTGTAGCTTGACGTCTTGTGTCAATCCATCGAAATGCTGTGAACAACAATACAATAATCCAAAAAATCTACAATAATAGAACATAAATGTACATCAATTAGCTAGGGCTTGCTTGTAAACTACCCTAAAGAATGTAGTACTAAAGCACTCAGTGATTGTTTTGGGTCGCGTGCTTCTCCTTTTGCGTAAATACGTAAACTGTAATTGCTCTGCTTAAAAGATAGAATATAGGGGCTATGAAGATGGCCATCTAATAAAGTAGCTTTTAGGAAAATCTTACGGTGCTGTAGATTCTAAAGAAATATGACGCGAAGTACAAACACTGTTTATAAAGAGCTAAAGTATTTCGTATGACATTAAGATCAAAATTTAGACTCATTCACATTAAACAAGTACAAAATAGTAGACTTTGAAAAACTTACTCTGCGAACCGCAACCACATTGTTACATATCAAAACACCGCCTGCAAACTCGGCCTGGATGCCGGTTTTGTTTAATACTTGCTTAAAATCGGACAGACGTGGCTCGTTCACGAACACAGATATATGACCTCTAACCTGTCGGGAAGGATGGAAGTATCAACTTTAGATTATGATCATTTTACATGAATTTGAAAGTGGAACGAATGGAAGAAGAGAAGAAAGAGAAAGGGAGAAGAGATAAAGAAAGAAGGAAAGAGAAGAAAGTGGGTTGTGATGGGAATATCGATGACAGAAATGAAAGAATTGAGAAGGCAAGAAAAAAAATGAAAAACGGAATAGAGTGGATGGGTGGTGAGCAATAAAAAGAGAAATGAATATATTGAATAGTAAAAGGAAAGGAGAAGAAAAGTAATCAAGCTCAGAAAGAAAAAGGGGTAAAACTAAGAAAGAGAAGAAAAGAAATTGAGTTAAAAGAGAGATGAAGGGTGGTTAAGAGAAAACAAACGCAAGGAATGAAAAGGCAAACATATATATACTTTGAGGGAAAGAGAACGAATGACAGCGACGATGGGGATTAATAAGAAAAGGGAAAGTGTTGAAAATAATAAAAATTATTGAAAATATCAAAATGATAATAAGTGGAGGGACGTGAAAATGACAACAGAATAAGAAGATTGGGGTATTTTTAGGCAATGTTTACACTCGGTGTCCGGGCATTCAGTGCCAAAGACCCGTCACAAAATGGTGCTGTGCTCAGACAAGGAGTACGTGTTTACTTCAGTGTCCGAGTAGAGGGTTTCCACCTTGTACTTGGGCATAGTATCTGTGCCCGTATTCTGACGTGGGTACTTAAAATACTAGTGTTTCCAGCAAAAATCGTACTTGGAAACTTGCCTTGGCACCAACTGTCAACATAGCATTACAAGCCTAATAAATAGGGGTTCAGAATAAAACGGGGGATCATAAGTTTTAGGAAAATTTAATAAACGTGGGAGCGGTCAAAAGAAACGGAAAGGAAGAGGAATTGGGGAAGGGGGGTCGAAATTTCTAGGAAGGGAAAAAAAAGTTTTAAAGTCGAGCAGAAAGATTTCGTCCAAAACCGCTAGGCTAAGATAATCAGCTGCAATGTGGCAATGGCCCGAAAAACGTTTCAGTTTGGCAATCATGTATTGACTTCTTTTAAAATCGAGATGACATTACAAACACAGCAAGATGTCTTTTATGTAATAAAGAACGCAATTTTAGTTTTCAGTAAAAGTGTCGAGAACATATATTAAAACACTAAAGATTTGTGTTGATTTTCCACTTTTGTGGCAGAGTTCTTAAACAATTAGAAATAAAAAATAAGCGGAAGATCCTTCGAAAAGAAAGGGGGAGGGGGATCGGGGAGAAAATGAAACTTTAACCCTTTCAGTCCTAGTTGTTTTGTTAACTTCTCCCAAGAATTTCAATTTTAATCTAACAGTTTGCTCTGTTTAATCAATTTTCATTATCTCATTACCATTTGTTTTATATTATATGAGTTATGTAAGGAGAAGTTGGATACTGATAACTATTGGGACTGAAAGGGTTAATAAGCATCCCTCCAAAGTTTAAGAAGGGCGACGAGGACCAGTAAGGATATGGAAGAAATAGTGGGGACGAGAAGAGAAAAATAATATTTTTTTACAGTACTTCATGAGGAGGCAGTTGTTCAAGCATTGGTATAGTATCAAGGGCTTCCTGTTTGTTTTTCTGATCGACATCCATCTTCTCCTCATCTTCCTGTACTTCGCCTTCCTCCATCACTCCAAAATGAGACTCGGCTGAGCTCATAATTAACTGCCCATCAACCCAGGCCAACTCGGCATCGCGTGCTTGGGAAAACTGGAGCGAGCTAACGAGAGCATCGCGCAACTTGACCTAGATAAAAAATATTTTGACGATGAGAAATGCTTCTTTTTTATTAAAACGAGTTTGCAAGCTTTAGATTTTGTGTTTTGCAAATTTTTAACCTTTGAGAACAAATACTGTTATGTTTATGCCTTTTGTGTGAAGACAAAGCATATAAAAGGTTTACACACATACGTTATCACCACGTTCGTTATCACGCTCGTTGTTATTAAGATTGTTATCACGTACGTATTATCACGTTCGTTGTTATCACGTTCGTTGTTATCACGTTCATTGTTATCACGTTCGTTGTTATCACGTTCGTTGTTATCACGTTCGTTGTTATCACGTTCGTTGTTATCACCTTCGTTGTTATCACCTTCGTTGTTACGATGTTCGTTGTTATTAAGATCGTTATCAAGTTCGTTATTTTCACGTTCGTTGTTATCTACATTTAAGCACGCAGTTAATGTGAGGTTCTGGAAGAAACATTTTTGTTATCCCAATAGACCCAATGCTTCCCTAAACGAAATGGAGGGAAACTTCAAGACCCGAGAAATTAGTTTCCCGAGGGACCAAACACAGAAAGGGCTTTGTTATAAGGTCCGACTTTCCCTTAAAGAACCACAAAGCAAAAACAACAAAAAAACAAAACAAAGACAATAATGGGATACAGATACGCTATTCCATCCCGGTCGGGATACATTTCAATTTGTAACCAAGAATCAACCAATCACAATGTTAGCTTTGTTGAGTAAAAGGCTCTATATAACTTAACAGTTTAGCTCTCCTGACACACGAAACAGTGAATGAATTAACTAAAACAAAGAATATCAAGACCACTTGGGGCCGTATTTCTTTCTTCACTGCAATCACTCCCTATTGAGAAATCCCATGTCCTCGAATGGCCATGTTATATCATCCTTTGATTACCTGGTAGATATGACTCTCCCCAGTAGCATCCACAGTCTCGCCCTGGGCAGGTGTAAAGATTTTGCTAACATTTATGCTTGAGCTCTCTTCACAGTACTCTGCCAAGTGCTGCGTTGCTTCAAAGGTGCCATGAATGAGAATCTACAGATCGGTCATTTAAATCTATCAGTTTACATGATTTGTAATACCTTTTTGAAGCTTACTAGCTAGTTTAGCCTCCTGGTTATTCTAGTAAGCATCACCCTATTTCAAGGC
>JAOTRI020082486.1:0-16455 GCA_028564885.2 Zoanthus sanctaehelenae
TTCGCGGAATTGAAAAAAAAATCTTGAAATACCTTTCAGTTAATTATGAAGAAACCAATTACTCAAAAATCCTGTAGCCCATATAGGCACTTTAAGTAAACTTAGTTGGTTAAGAGTATTTTTGTTATTGAATCAAACAAATACAAATTAATGATTTTGATTTTTTAGGGCCTTGTTTATTATCCCGATTCCAAACGTCAGACTGTTATTCATTCTACTCATATGAACAAGAATATAAAGTAGCACTACATCTTCCTCAATGGAAAAATCTACCACAAAACATTTCTTGGTCCGAAGCCCTTCCGGTGTGTCCCGAACCCTGGAGATACGTAACATCCGAAATGCTCGGAACGCTTCCTATTGCTGGTTATCACTCTACGTACGGCGGTGGAGGTTACGTAGCGAAACTAGGGTATAACGAGAGAACCGCTTCTAGAGTCGTAGATGAATTAGAGCCTAATAGCTGGATAGATAGGCAGACGAGAGCAGTCATCCTGGAGTTTACAATTTTTAATACTAATTTGAACTTAGCTGCAGTAGCAAGCTATTTCTACGAGGTGCTTCCAACCGGAGCACCAACAGTTTATGCAAGAATTGAACCCCTTTCTTTGTTTAGTACGGAAGAGGGAGCATACGAGTTTGTGTTGATGTGTCGGTTAATTTTTATCATCATGGTAATAGCATACTTGGTGGCTGAAGGAATCAAGTTTTACCGACAACGCACTTCATATTTCTCTAACATTTGGAACTGGTTACAATTAATGCTTCTCTTTTCAGCAGTGCTTGTTGTTGTTTTTGATTTCATTAAACAGAGAGAAACACTCATACCCGTGCAAAACGTTCAAAGGAATCCGTTTGCAACTGTCAGCTTTCACACGGCTCTTATTTGGTCAGATGCAGAAAACGTTGCAATGTCAGTCGTCCTTTTCCTTGCAACTCTTAAGTGTCTTGATTTGTTCCGCTTCAATTCTCACGTGATTGCTCTATCATGGCAACTGAAAGTAGCAGGAAAATATCTTTTTTGCTTCTTTTTACTGTTTGTAATTCTTCAAATGGCTTTCATTAGCGTTGGTATTTTGACTTTTAGTAACACAAGCGAATTGTTTGTAAGCATACCAGGAAGCGTGGTCTCACAGCTCCAGTTTCTTCTTGGTAAGTCAATTCCTCTTGAAGAACTTCATCCTGAAAACAAGGTTTTGGCAACTATTTATGCTTCATCATATATGCTTGCTATGACAATGGTTTTCGTTAACATGTTTGTAGTGATTCTAAATGAGTCCTATGAAGATATAAAGAAAAAGAAGGATGTAATTGAACAAGAGAAAGAAATGGCAGATTTCATTAACGCACATGTTTCCCTTGCAATCCGCGGCTTGTTTCGAAAAGAACAGGTAGAAATAAGATTTTTTCTCGATGAGTTTAATCTTGAATCACAAGGTGACGTGGCTCAGGAAAAAATGGAAAAAGTTAATGATCTTGTTGACAGACTAGGTTAGCTTTTTTTAGTTAGTAGTGACTTTAAACTGTAGTGACTTATTATGTGGATTGGGATATGATTAGAGAGATCTGACCTTTTAAAAAAATTTAGATGAATTGTCGTCGAGTTTGCACAGTTTTTTTGTTAGTACCATTGATTGTATTTATGTAAATGCCAGCATCAAGTATAAAGCTCTCAGCTCCACCAATATATCGTATCATGAAATCGCCTCCCGAAGCATTTAAAATCGAACTTCAGTACCCTATTGGAATGAAAGTATACTACAATTACAACTCCTTTAAAAGCTTAGAAATACAACCTTATCAATTTAGGAGTTAAAACAAAGCCCTTTCAGTGAAAATATCTTTTTAGATGCAAAATCAAAACTTGTTATGCATTTAAGCGTGAGGGACTGATGGAAGTGTTTTGGTTAAGAATAGGCGCACTTGCTTAAGCACATAATTAAACCGCAAAAAACCTATTTCTGAGTTTGAAGGTATTATTGATACGTTTTCGTACATTGTGTGGCCAGCTAGTGTGCCTGTGGTAAACAAATAACCAGAAGTTTCTCTTCTTTTATTATGTAGTCTGAGTTAATTGCAGAGGATGGCGCAATGTAGAAAACCCTCAAAAAATAACAACCTCAACTTTACCAAAGCCTTAATTTTATTATTACTTCAAAAACTCCATTTTTACTTATATTCCTTTTTATTACAGACATGAGTGTTTTATTGTAAAATACGCCACTCATAGATTTCATCTGAAATCTGAAGTATATCTCTGACGTCATTCTTTTGCTTTTCCCTTCTTTTTTTATTTAGTTTTTCTATTTTCGAAACACTCATATCTATTAATAAAAAAAATTACAAATTGGCTTGAAGATATGAAGTTCATCTTCTCTGGAAAAAAAATTTACCACTCGAATATAAACTGGGCGCCATGTAATATCCTCTATATACGTTTAATTTTTTTATACAGCACCTTAAACAACGGTTTAAACTGAGGTATCATGCGCACTTGTCGCGTTATTGCCCCCTTAAGCTATCGCGTGCGCTGGTTTTGGACAGAGAACGAAGGTAGCATATTGAAGTTAAGTAAAGATTAATGGGAAAATCTATATCTTGACTATAGAAGAAAAAGCAAAACATTACTAATAATTATATTAAAACAGAATGTACAAAAAAACCCACTTTGTTTTTATGTTATCGATAATTATTTTGGCTCATTTTTATTGCTTTCCGCCTCACACTGCATATAAGTTGTACAGATTACACAGATATGCAGTTAGGTACGCAAACAGACAAACAGAGAGGGACAGACAGGGTTAGACTAATAAACAATTAATAGACAAAGAGACAAATAAATCAATAGACCGGCCGATAGCCCGATAAACAAACATAGATCTAGAGCTACACACACAAACAAATAGGTAGATAGACGGTAGAAGACAAATTACGATGCAATACGTGGTAACAGTTGCATCAAGCTCTCGTAAAGTTACAGCAGGCACCCCTTCATGTTTTGATGCGTGAATTGCATCTTTCCCCAAAAATATTTGATGAGCGAGGTGTCCGTCTGCGGTCTGCGCAGTTCTTTTTTTCACAATTCTGACTCTCGTTCCTTGTACCTATCAGCTCTAACTGTGATTATAGTCTCTCTAGATAGGGTTTGGAAATAGATGAAGCAGCTTATTCAAGAAACTAAAAATGTTACGCTTTTGAACCTGTTCAAAACGGAAGCCCTACTTACTTGCTTTTTGTAATTGACCGTCTACGTATAAACTCGTAGACCAGTAATCAGGTTAATCTACTCTCAACTATTCTTTCCTTGTGCTAAATACAACGAGTTCCATCGAGACAGATATAGTATTAAGCTTGACGAACGAAAGAGGGAAGGTATCTCTTGATACATTTTTATCTTACAAAAGAAAACTAATAAGTGTTTAATAAAGAAAAAAAAACTGTCACAAGATATACAAAAACACAAGGAGGACTTATAATAAACCAGAGCCCCAGATGTGATTTGAACCTACGAACCTTCTTTTTTTTTTTGGATGCCTTAAAGGTGGTGCTTCACAATCCAATTTTAACGCGAATATTCGCGAAACGATGTTGCGTTAAAAGTTGACCGTTGTGTTACATGGTACCGGAGGCGACTTTCCGAGCAACGATGTTGCGTTAAAAGTTGACTGTCGTATTACATGGTAACGGAGGCGACTTTTCAAAAATGCTTTTGAAAACTTCTAACGCATGCGCAGCATGACAATTTTTGAGAAAGTTTGCACGTGCAACACTGAGTGACACCAACTTTTAGAGCAAAATCGGAGCGCAAAAGAGTTGCGTTAAAGATTGCATCGTTTAACACCACCTTAATGCGGATGCTTGATATTGTTAGTGAGTTTATGAGCATCAGTCAGTACAGGGCTATGTGAGCGCGCGATGCTGTTCCAGCCTAGGACTCAGTAATACATTGGTTTGTTTATTCAACTTGAACCCGGAGATTTGTGGGTTAAAAGCATATATTGGCTCGGATTTTACCGAGTTTCATCTTTGATATATTCAGATTCAAATTCATCTATTTTGCCATAAGTTTTTGCACAATGTTTTTATAGAAGATAAAGTTATTGAATTAGTTAATAGCAGGGAACCTCAAGAAAAACCAAAAGGCTCGATGCGGTTCCTGTTTAGACCGAAACAATCACCATAGAGTCTCCAGTAGCTCAATGCTTAGCCTTAAAATTAGAGCTTTAAAATTCTAATGATAAATACGAAGATGTAAAATATTGTAAAGTTTCAAAAGACGTATAAGATGCAATTAAACTTGAGAAATTCTTGGGGATGCAGTTGCTGCACTACCGTCGCAAATTAATTTTTAATTAAAACACGTGACAATGTCGTGATGTCACAATAAATAATTTTGTTAAGCATTTATAGCATTTCGTGATTTCTGTCTCTGAAATGAACATGAAAACTATAAATCGATATTTCGATGGAAAAGACAGGAAGAGACTTTGTGATAATTAAGGTTTATAAGGGTCATGGTATGACGTATTAATGACAAAATCTAACAATGCATTGTAACTCCAAGATTTAGTGTTTGTTACCGTATTTAGAAACGTAAATAATTTTCAAAAATTGGAAAAAAATCACAAAACAGCAAATAATGTTAGGAAAAATCCCTAGTCAAGAAAAAAGGTATTTACCAAAAAGTTTTTGTGTTGCCATAACAACATCGACATGTAACTGATTCATACATTTGAAAATGTATGTTGATTAGCATACAAAACGTTAAGTTTAAAATGCATGTTTTTAAAATGATTATTACAGCTGTTTGTGTTTTATTTCTTGTTAAACATCGAATATTTATTGTTGTTGCTTACAGTAAAAGCAAAATGAT
Organism: Zoanthus sanctaehelenae; assembly: GCA_028564885.2. Classification (NCBI taxonomy): domain Eukaryota; kingdom Metazoa; phylum Cnidaria; class Anthozoa; order Zoantharia; family Zoanthidae; genus Zoanthus; species Zoanthus sanctaehelenae. The sequence goes on from JAOTRI020082486.1 coordinate 4,874, forward strand.
TGGACAGGAATTCTAAATAGTCAATTTAGGTTATATAGGCTACAGTATTTTACGTGCATGCTTGGAATTTGCAAGATTTTGTGTAAAGCTACAATTGAAATATGTTAAGGGCTAAAGGAAACCGTTGCCCATGGAAACAACAAAAAACTGCTTTATCTCGGTTGCATTTTAAAAATTTTAGAAAAAGAAACTGCATACAGAAAAATAAGGTGCTATTCTTCTGCATAGCAATATATAGTTAATATATGTACAAAAAACGTAATTGAGGAATAAGTTTTTTAAAATTCTTATACTTTACACATAATGCACCACTTCTGACATAATGTTATCGAATAGGATAAATTTCCACAAATCAAGTTTTGTTTTAAAATCCTAATGTTTTTATTATAATTACAAAGTTAAAAGAGTGAAAAAGTTTTTCAAAATAGCAAAAACTAAAATTGCCTTTTGTTTCTTGGTTACCGTGGTAACAGTATACATCGTAGAGTAGCAAATCGTGTATCAAAAGACTCCTAATAAAATTTCCGGAAAAGTCACGAAGTTTCAAAAAAAAAATACAACAGCAGCTCGGGCCCAGTCTAAAAAAATAACGTGAAAATGTTTTTAGTTGAAACGTTACGAATCTTGTAATTTACGTTCGCAATCTGCACAATACAAAACACAAGCAAGCGTTTTCTATATTATTTGCTTCCTGGGTTTGCGACAACGAAAGAAAGCAATTTCTATGATTGCAAAGTTTGTTTTAGGTAAATCTTAAAAAGGGCTGAATTCTAATTTAAAAACCATTAAAAAAACACCAAACATAAATTAAGCGTCTCAAAAGTGGCTTCGTTGCGTATACGGAGGTGAATCCAAACTTTAATCTTGTTTAGACATGCGTTAGTACCATATGTTAAAAAACCCTCTATACCACTTTTATCTAAATTTCGTTAGCCTAACAGCTCAGTTCAGCAACACATATCGTGCTAAACCTAATCTTTTTGCTTTCAGCCAAATATGGAACATAATAGAGCCCTTCTAGCTCGTAGTAATGTAGACGATTTTGTAATATCGACAACGCAAAGCCTCGGAGATCTGCAGTATGTTAGCATTTGGCATAACAACTTTGGAACAAGCCCAGACTGGTTCCTTGAGTCCATTATTATCCGGGAGAAAGGAAGCTCCCAAGAATGGAAGTTTGAAAACTACAAATCGCTAGCTGTTGATCGAGATGACTGTAGAATTGAAAGAAAGTTATTCTGTAGCAAAAACGTTGCTAAGGGGAGCTTTCAAAAACGTTTCGATCACGGGTTTCAAATTCCCTTTACGACGGCCATTTATGGCTGTCCGCTGTAACTAAAAGGCCTGGCAGCTCATTTACACGTGTTCAGAGAATAACATGCTGTTTGAATATTGCACTAAGCGCAATGTTGGCCAATGCCTTGTTTTATAACGTTGATGGTGAGGCTGAAAACACCTTTCGGATTGGTCCGCTGAAAATTTCTTTAAGACAGATTGTTGTTGGATTTCAAAGTTGTTTGGTTGCGGTGCCTATTAACATTCTCATAATTTGGATCTTTAGAAACGCACGACAAAAGCGATTACAAAAAGACTTGTATAATTTATTTCCATTTAATAAGGAAAATGAACAAACACTTCATCATTGCTTTGTGTATGTTGCTTGGTTTTTGTGTTTCGGAGTGAGTATGACATCAGCATTATTTACGTTCTTTTACAGTCTAGTGTGGGGTAAAGAAAAGGCAAACGAATGGTTAACATGCATAATACTTTCCATGGTACAAGACATCCTGGCAATTCAGCCTGTTAAAGTTGTGGTGACTGCATGTTTAGTTTCGTTCGCTCTAACCAGAGCTCAAGCAAGAAAAAAGAAGCCACAAAAAGAAAGTTGTAATGGTGGCTCAGATGTTGAGGCAGACAAGAAAAACGGTTTATTGTATGACAAAGATAGGCCTGATAAGGACGAACTAGAATGGTACAAAGACGAAAGAAGAAAACGTCTGAGATTTTATGCCGTCGTAAAAGAAACGTTGGTTTTTATCGTTTTCTTAGCCGTTTTATTGGTATTGTGCTTTGGAAACAAAGACTACAACCGCTATCTTTTGTATAAATCCGTGGAAGATGAGTTTATATTTGATGATAATGTGAGTATAGAAGTTTGATTTATAGAGATTAGACAGACAGAGAAAATAAATGATTATTTAAGAGATATATCTAAAGGTATACTGACAGTTAACCGGAGAAACTGATAGATTATATGACAGATATATCTCAAGGTAGCAAAAGTCAACCGGAGAAACTGATAGGTTATTTGAGAGATATATCTTAATGTGCTTTGGAAGACCCTGTCATATTCATCATATTCATGAAGTATGTTTTTCGTTATATAGAAAATAGGAAATACCAGTAGTTACTGGCTGTGGTTAAGAAGTACGTTTTTCCACAACGTTTATGCTGGCACGTGGTATAACGGGAAAATAGAAAGAAATGAGCAGTTCGTTGGCAACAAACAGTCTATATTGATTGGTATGCCGAGATTACGACAGTTGCGATCCAATAATGGTTTGTTTGCTCCTTCATTATATCTTAAAATCTTTTAGAAAATTGATAAAAAGATTAAGTGTTACTGTTTGTCTTTTTTCCTCCCATCCATCTCCCCATCAATCTATCCATCCATTCGTCTACTGGTTCATTTACTCTTTCATTTATCCAATCAAAAAAAATTATTTAGAGAAATGCCCGCTGTTCATTCTGTATCTATGAAAGTCCATTTCTCTTCGGTGTGTTATAAGAGATCAATATAGTTATGAGATATAGATATAATTTATAGGTACAGATAGAAATACCTTTGTTTCTACAAAATCCTAAGGATCTTCTTCCTCGCTGTGCAAATCCGTATAAGACAAATTTCTTTGAGACATAAGTGCCGATTGTAAAATGTAATGGTAAAAATATGATAATCCACGTGGTTGAAAAGGTCCATCTTTTATAAAGCATTTTTTCCATTTATACAAGACAAGTTTTATCATTTGTAGAAGAAAAGTAGAGGGGTTTTCGACTCAATTGGAGGCGAAGTATGTATATTTCTTGAAACAAAAATGATTTTGGATTTTTTTTCAGGGCCTTGTTTATTCTCCTTGTTCCGATCAACGTCAGTATGTTACTCATTTTACTCATCAGAGCAAGAATACAAAGTAGCACTGAATCTTCCTGGATGGAAGCCTCTACCACGAAACATATCTTTGATGGAAGCCCTTCCGGCGTGTCCCGAACCTTGGAGATACGTAACATCCGAAGAGCTTGGAACGCTACCTATTGCTGGTTATCACGTTACGTACGGCGGTGGGGGTTACGTGGCGAAACTTGGGTATAATGTGAAAACTGCATACAGAGTCCTGGATCATCTAAAATCTAATAACTGGATAGATCGGCAGACAAGAGCAGTCATCTTAGAGTTTACAATTTTTAATACTAATTTGAACTTAGCTGCAGTAGCGAGCTATTTCTACGAGGTGCTTCCAACCGGAGTCACCAACAGTTTATGCAAGAATTGAACCCCTTTCTTTGTTTAGTACGGAAGAGGGAGCATACGAGATTGTGTTGATGTGCCAGTTGATCTTCATCATCATGGTAATCGGATACTTGGTGTTTGAGGGAATCAAGCTTCACCGACAAAGAACATCCTACTTCTTTAACATTTGGAACTGGTTGCAGTTAGTGCTTCTCTTTTTAGCAGTGCTTGTTGTTGTTTTTGATTTCATAAGGCAAAGAGAAACATTCAAACCCGTGCAAAAAGTTCAAAGGAACCCGTTTGCAACTTTCAGTCTTCACACGGCTCTTATTTGGTCAGATGCAGAAAACGTTACAATGTCCGTCGTTCTTTTTTTAGTCACTGTCAAAGCTCTCAATTTGATCCGCTTCAATTCTCACGTGATTGCTCTATCATGGCTGCTGAAAGTAGCAGGAAAATATCTTCTTTCTTTTTTTCTACTATTTGTAATCCTTCAAATGGCTTTTATTAGCTTTGGTATTTGTATTTTTACTAGAACCAGTGAACTGTTTGTAAGCATCCCACGAGGAATGGTTTCACAGCTCCAGTTTGTTCTTGGTAAGTCCATCCTCTTGAAGAGCTTCATCCTGAAAACAAGGTCTTGGCAAATATTTATGCTTCATCATATATGTTTACTATGACAACGGTTTTCGTTAACATGTTTGTAGTGATTCTAAATGAGTCCTATGAAGATGTAAAGGGAAAAGAGAACAAAATTGCTCAAGAGAAAGAATTGGCAGAATTTATAAATGCACATATTGCCCTTGCAGTCCGTGGTGTGTTTCGAAAACAAAAAATAGAAATGAGATTTTTTGTCGATGAGTTCAATTTAGACTCGCAGTTTGAAGTGCTTCAAAAAAAATTAGAAAAGATTAACAACCTTGTCAGCAGACTTTAATAGTTTGTTTCAAAACTTCAAACTTGCGTATACCATACTTCATCGACTTAACCCTTTCAGTCTTAATCGGTTATCAGCACCAAGCTTCTTCTTACATAACATATACAAAACCCGACATTTAGCAATGAGAAAATGAGAATTGATCAAACAAAGCAAACTAATGAAGATTAAAAGCAAAACTCTCTTAAATTTGTTCAATGAAACTGAGTATGAGATCAAGTTGGGTCGGAGAATTTAAGAATATAACTGGGATTGAAAGGGTTAAACTCTTCCTTTTTTAGTTCATCATCTTACAAAGCAGAATTGAACGATTTCATTTGTTATCCTGATTTATGTAATGGAATTTAATTTAATTTTTCATTGTAGAAACATTTTTGAGTTCTTGGTTAAAGATAGATTTACCAATGTATTTGTTTGAATCTTCAGAAAGGTGATATGAAACGATAAAAAAAAGGCACCGATTAATCCCTAACCTTCAATATTTGAGGAAATACCTTGTGTGTTAATAACTTATTAACCACACCTAAATCGCTGTGCAATCTCTCCTGCCACGTGTTTATAAATATTGCGCATATTAAAAGACAAGTTTGATTTGTTTATCTTGTGGGTAATTTTTGCTGAACGTAGTGGCTTATCAATATTTTGCATGATAGAAAACTGTTATTCTTAGTTCTGATCAACAAAACCTACACGAAAAATGAATAATGACATAATTAACTCTCTCATTTAATTAGTGGAATGTTGGCATGGTTAAATTACTTTTAACATCGTCGTGCGAGACCATTCCAGTTAAATTCCAAACTTTTGAAGTTGTGCACAAAACTGAAGGAATCTTTTGTACAGTGATCAGAAGGTACATGAGGGTATAGAGGGGTCTCGTCATTCTTTCTTCTACACTACAAGAAAAATTTAAAACGCTTCCAGCTACTCATTTTTTTTAGAAATTTTCACTAAATAAAACCATCGATCAAGGACAAGGTTAGTAACTGTTCAATAACTCAAAAGCACCTAATTAATATTCAAAGACGTGATTCAGATAATCCAATGCGCTAAGATGAAACCTGGGCAGTTCAGATTTATAGCAAACTCATTTTTTAATGTTTTCAGGATTCCCAGTCCTGTTTCGAGACCGTTGCAGATATAAATCAGACGATCGCGAGTAGTGGATTTTCCAATTGCCAACTTCATTCTTGGTGTAGTATTTGCACTTAACGTTTATCGCTCGCCGTCCTTCTGAGCGATGTGATCATGTTTTTCCTACTCTGAACTGCAGTCGCTCGTTCACATAATTATCTCAGAAGTAGCTAAATCTTTTTGCGAGCCTAGAGGTCCATGGGGCCGGCGCTTATCCCCGGTTTCCGTAGTGTTAAGCGGATAAGAGTCCTTGACTTCCCCTAGAAGGGACACTAATCCATCGCAGGTTAGCTCCCAGCAGATGCTGGTATTCATTTACCTACCCCGGAAGGATGGAAAGCTAAGTTGGCTTAGGCGGAAAAGAAGGCCACACAAATATTAGAACCACGGTAAACTGCCGGGATCGAACTGGGGATCTTGTGCCTGCAAAGCAGAGATCCTATCATTTGCGCCAATCACGTCCGCCCATATCTCAGAAGTACTGAGCCATTAATCAATGTCAGTCTGGTACAATTTGAGGAAAACAATTAAAAATTAAGTTTTTTTGCCATGAATCTAAAGTCAACTTTCATTTGAGGTTAATTAGGTCTTTTTGAGGTGTGTGAACGACTGCTAACCCAAGGACAACTTAATGTTTCAAATAATCATGATCACTTTATATATGTCTTACAAAATGTCTCATAGTGAGCAACGACGTTGTACGCGCTACATTCAAGATTTTGTTCCAGTACATAAGCGCTCGAAAAGTTGGTTAACGCTTCATCACCGTTTCCATTTTTATTGAACTCATATTTTGTTTTTTTTTTGGTTTGGGATACAACAAAAAACACAACAAGGCATGTAATTTAAACAAATCGTTACTTAAAATATAAAAAGTAACCTTAAAAGATCTTGCACTTGTAAATGTAGATTTTGGTACTCTTAACAATATAGCTACGGCTACTTTTTGAGTTATGTTTCTAACTAGCAAACGAACCCCGGCAAAAACATCCTTGGCGGAGGAAATAAACTATTTTAATAGAATACGTCATATAAGCGGGATTCAACACTTCTCCGCCATCTTGAAGACACAATGATATGTTTAGATTCTCTCACTGACTGAGAAGGGACAAGTACGATGGACGAAAAGGGCCATTTCAAACTTCTGAGTTCGATTTCTATCAATTTTTTCTTATTCTCTTTTTTCTTATTTTAAGTTTAAATTTGTGGACTGGTTCTTTTTAGGGCTGACTAAAATAAAAATCCAATTTTAAACTTCAAAACTTCAAACTTTAGAGTTGAAACTTCAAACTTCAGAGTTGAATCTTTAAACCTCAGAGTTCAAACTTCAGAGTTCAAACTTCAAACTTCAGAGTTCAAACTTCAAACTTTTTTTTTAACTATTAACTTTTTGATTTTTAATTTTTATAATAGTGACTTATGAGCTAACCATGTGGCCCCCTAACTAAACTAATTAAAATTCTAACAACGAAGTCGGTGTTTCCTTTTCAGTTAAATTACACAGGAAGTTTTTTCGAACACGTCCCAAATTAACGTGGATGTGGTTATATATGCTGTACATTGTTGTAATTTTGTTACTCCCTGATGAAGCCAACATAGAGGCGAAACTCGTTGGAGAATAAAAAAAGTTTTTAATACAACTCAGCGGTCTGGTTGTGCTGCTCATAAGTCACTATTAAAAAATTAAAAAAAAGAAGTTTGAAGTGGCCCTCCTCGTTCATCGAAAACTTATTTTTTAATGTTTTCAGGATCCCCAATCCAGTTTCGAGACCGTTGCAGATATAAATCAGACGAGTAGTGGATTTTCCAATTGCCAACTTCATTCTTTGTGTAGTATTTGCACTTAAAGGGACTATGTCACACAGAGCGCATGCGTGTGACCACTTGAAAGCGTTAGGCTAACTATTTCAAGATTTGGTGTGAGGGTTTCAATCTGTTAATATCGCGTTCATCCTTGCGAAGTTTGAGAAACTTTTTATAACAAAACTATCTTTATTGATTGTACAGCCTGTTCGTAACATCATTTCATCAAAGTTCGGGTTTTTGTAGCGTTTTTATTGCCTGGATGATTTGTGGTCATCACTCATGTCGCATGGCGGCCGTCGAAGTGGAAGCAGTCGCAAAAGAATCTACGACAGCATTAAGAATAATAGTTTGGCAACAAGGTCATTAAAGAATATGGCTGGATTATGTCATTTATTCTTCCTGGGTCTCGGCGAAGACAAAGTGCGGCTACTCAAGCGACACGGCATTTGCAGGTCATTTTCCGTCTTTGAAACAGCGATGAAGATAAACTTACACGATGAGATAATCTTTCGATTTTTATTAGCACACATTGGACATGGAACTGCATATAATAAAATTGTTTATCGACGGATTTTATGTGTTATTTTCATCAAGGTAAAACGATATTACTACTTCTAACATTTGCCGAGGAAGCCCACAACAAAAGCGGCCACGATTGACGACGATGTTTATTGTGACACTGTTAGTTTCCATATGACTTTGATAAATAAAGTAAAGCAGCAAGTAGAACCGATGAAATACCGTGCCGCCGACACACGTGTGTTGTAATTTGCCTGTCAATAAAAGTAGTAGCAGTAAATAGAGGAATGGTGCATCCGTTTTCCTTAAAGTGTACTTGAACAACTAGTTTATTGCATTTGTCTTTGCTAACAAAAGAGGTCTGCTCAAGCCTATTTATCTCGTAGTTCACCTGTGAATTCAAACATTTGATATACCGACAGTGTAAGGCTTTGACTCATAAGGGCAATCCCTCAATAGAAGTGCAGAAGTCCGCCAATCGAGCTCCATCATTGTACGTTAATTTGTCAATTTCTTTAAAAGAAACAACTCGCTCCTCGTGATGGCAGCTTTATTTCATCTACGGTGTATTGGTTTCCAGAGAAATACGCCCCTGTTTCTGTCAATTTTCGTTTTGAATTAGATATTTCCGTTGTATTAATTACTGAAAGATCATTTTCAATCGTTTTTTTCCATTGGTTCAGTCAGAATCGAGTTCAAAATTCTTGATCACTCATAGCGCCCAAATGCCATGGTTATCCGCCATGACAATACAGCATAGTTAATGAAGTAGAAAACAACAGAAATATTTTTGCTTAGACTAAAAAGAAAAATATGTGTGTTTCCAGTTATCTGACTATGATGGCCTATAGCTGCCACTTGTTTTTTTTAATACCATTTTTGAAAATTGAAAAAATAATTAAAATAAAAACGATTTTGAAAGTAAATGTGAAAAAAAAAATTAAAGTAATCCTTCAACTTAATATTAAATTAAATTTGAAAGAAAGTTAAAAACACATTTTTAAATGCAAATAAAAATAAAAGTAAAATGAAATTAAAAGTGAAATCAAAATTCAAGTTAAACTAATCCTATAATTTTCTTTCATGTCAAAATAGAAGTAAAACGAAAACGAAAACAATTTTTTAAATTGAAAAGTAAAAGCTAAATTACATTGCTCGTGGCATATCAATGCCATTGTATACCATCATGCTTTGAGGGTGTGTACTATGCGATGTCGATCGTCAGAGCATGGCTTCTTCCTGTAAAACACATGTTTGAAAAAAACAAGTGCCAGCCATACGCCACCATACGTTACTATCTTAAGGTTAGTTTTTTTATTCTCATATTTGAATTTTACTATTAATTCTTGTCATGAAATGTTCTGTTCATATAAAAACATTTCAGACAAAATAAAATTGTTGACATAATTTTGCTTCCAGTAAAATATATTAAAAACAATGATAATTTGTTAAAAAAAAAATTGTAAAATGAATAAAACGTTTTCGACTAAAAAATCATTTCAGTATTCCCTACGGTAGTCGCAAACGATTTATTCATCTTAAATTACTAGTTTTTTCTTTAAAAAATTTATCTTTGTCAGTTTAAATATGAAATAAAATTATTTCAAAAAAATACTACCTACTAAACACTAATTCAAGGAGAAGAAGAAATATAATGCAAAAAACCTCTTGGGAAACAATTTTTTTTAAAATAACATTTAAAACACTGAAACGCTTCAACTTCAGTGGCAGTGCAGCAATACAAGTGATTTTCATTTCACAAATGAATATTTGGTTGCCCAAACATCGCTATTTCTAAATAAAGATATGGAATGAAATTATAAAGCTATACAAATATTATTAATCGAATTTATTGAAGTATCCCTATCGCGATTTTGTAGTTTCACCCGTCTTTAAATGTGTCGCATTGTAATTGTTGGATCTTGTTTTCAGCCTTACTGCTGCAGTCTCGAGGACCTACTCGTCCAAACACACTGAGCTAAACGCTAGGTGCAGTGTGATACACTTTCGCTCCATTTTCTCTTTGATGTCTTCCATGTTTTTTGGCATTCTTCCTCTCCCTGCTCCTCGATTTTTTCCTCACTCTTTCCTCGTCAAATTTTTCCGTTTTTTGTCCTACATTGGTCGTCTTCGAGACAGCAGCCACATTCCGTCCCTTTTGTGACCACATTTACACCTAAAGTTAATATACGACAATACGATTGTCAAAATTATCACAAAACGATGAGGATATAAACTAAAAAAAAAAGAATATTATTTTTTAAATGTCAGCACAAACGCATCTATAAATTATTCTAGTACGGATATTTCGAAGTGTGGCAAAAATTGATATTGATAAAATCATCAACGCGTGAGTAAGTGTATACCATAATATATATTACTTATAAACACTTTCATCGCCGATCAGATCAGCAAACAGTTCAGATTTTCTGTTATGAAATTTTAGTAAGTTCATAACATTAAACACTTACCAGATATAAATTGGGATTTCTCCTGTAAACCTCTTATCGACTATTTCACACAGTTGTTTTTCTCTCTCAGCCATCTCTTGGTACTTTCGTGCTTCTTCTTCAGTCGCTAATGGATCGTCTGTTTCATCATAATTTAAAATACGGTTGCGAGTACAACTCACGACACTCTCCGATGAATTAGACTCATTTCCTGTCGAAGAACAATTCGAATTTGATTCACTGTCCAACATTTTATCTTCATGTGCACAAAGCATTGGCAAACGTGCTGAGTAAATTACGTCACAGATAGAGAAACGCTGGTAGATAACAACAGGCTCTGGCAAAAGAAAGGAATCACAGTTTTTCAATGGCGGACAAAGTTTTCTCATTTTCATTTTGGTGTAAGAGTTTTCCGATGGACTTCATAAGTTGCAGCTAGGTATTTCAAGCTCCGGAGATTCGCTTGCAAGAGAAAAAAAGCTCGATTTTTATCTCAGTAGCACTTTAAGAAATTGAGATGAATTCTTAGTAATCATTTTAGAAGATCGTAATAATAGCAATAACGATAAGCATTGAAAAATACGGACAACTGTTTTTAAAGACGTGTTTCGGCATGCTTATGCCATTATCAGTTTAATGAAAAGTAATACGTGTTACTAGTATAAATACAAAATATGATACATTTTTATAATATGACCTAATACATTATAATACAATACTTTCTTGACTCACAGCGAACTCCCGAGTGGATCTGAGGTGGTAGTTTTTTTGAGAACGAGCTGGTAAAAGCCGGATGACTGAGGTTGTGTTTTCCTTGCACAATGTTGCTAAATAGACCCTTTCATAGATGGCTTCTTCTGTCATATAAGGTCGCATTGCTGGTTTCAACTAGGCCTTCTGTATAACTACAGGCAGGAAAATTTATGCGCAAAGTGCGACGCTGAATGCACTCAATTTCATCCGAGAGATACAGTGGTAGGCTACTTTGAAAGACCTGGCATGTAAATTCAAGTTTGTCTCAATCTTAATATTTACTTCTCATTTCCAATTACACTAAAATAATGTAATAAGAATCCAGTTTTAGTCCATGAGCCAAGGGGGGTTTCGGGTATCGTCTTAGGTGAATAAGTTTAATGCTGTTTTTTAAAAAGATCTAACCCTGCTTAGTTAGAAAAACCATGATAGCAATTGTTAAACCTTCGCTTCTGGTAACTAGGAGGTGATAAAT
>JAOTRI020082563.1:0-16454 GCA_028564885.2 Zoanthus sanctaehelenae
GCAAAACACGCAAGACCAAAAGCGGGTTACCGCGGGTCACCTAAACAATAACAAAGTACCGCAAGTCGGTACTGGCGTGACAATTTTAAATTAACATGTTCAAGTTAGTGATTAAGTGAGGGCTTTTCCCAGAGAAATGAATAGCCTCTTTAATTTTGAGCTGAGAGATGTTTGCAGCCTGATCTAAGACAGAAAAACAGTCAAGCGTGCATTTCTGTCAAACATCTTCACAAGACATTAAAATTAATGCTTGTAAACATGGGAGGCCTTATCCATTTGGGGAACAAAAAAATTTACATACCATCACTTCCTGACGCTAAAATATCTTCTGTAAAAAAAGTGACAAATATTACTGATAGTTAGTATTAATTGCTGCATTTACATATCCATTTATCATGTGTTACTAAAAATAAAAATAATGAAATATTGATTAAATAAAATTCATGGTTTCTGTTATATACAAGGTAACCAACAACTAGGATGAATGATGCAAACATTTTCTGATTTAAATGCTTTTGATACCTGTAATCTAATTCATACTTATTGCTTTATAGTTTCACAAGTGTGCTGAAATATTTGCTACCTTATGCACAAGTGAATAAGGATGTCCCTACCCTCCCTAACCAAGGACACTAGACAGTGGTTAAATGGGGAATAAGCACAGAATTTGAGTCCATGTGGGCCAGGTCTTGGATGTGTTTTGATTGTTGCAAAAATATTGTAGAACGTCAAATCCAACTGATATGTTTTTTTTATTGTTGCTTATTTTTCAGACTAATTAAGAGTGCACTATCAGAAAAACACCAGATAAAAAATTAGTTGTTGCAGTGTTCACGAACTGATGAATGAGATCTCCATAGATGTTGCTCGATGCTATACAATGCCGACATACTTTATAAAAACTGTCCTTGGGCTTGTTTACTTTAATGTTTTTAGCCCCAGGTTGGGTGGGGGAGGGGCAAAGAGACCAACGGGCAATTTCAAGATGGCTGCCACGTCAAATACCAACAATACCAACACCAAGTGCCAAATCCCGATCCATGAAAACAAAGCCCGTGGTAGCCGACTCCAAATTCACTCTCAAGCTTATCAATGATAAGTGAATATATTTACATACCGTTTGAAGAAAATCTTACAACATTTACTGCTTTTGTGTGCCGATTCAGGTTTGCACAAAACTCTACATTCGGTTTTCCTTCATTCTGACAAGTCACGGACCAAAGCTAAAGAAACACAGGAAACAAAGTTGATTTTCATGATGTTACTGAAAATTAATAAGCCTTGGTTTTAAAATACCTTGATATCTGTGTCCGCACCCGCGGTAGCAAGGCGCCATTTTGGACCAACTCTGCTGAAATCAACGCTGAAAACTGGTTCCTTTCCATGCCACGAGATTTCTGGGGTATGCAGTCTCATTGTGCTTTTTTAAACCAGGAGAGAAAAGAAATCGCGCTCGAGGTTGGTCAAATATATCAAACCCAACTAAGAAGGTTTATAACCTAAAGCTTCAAAGACCAAATGAAGTCAATCGACCTTCCCGCCAATTTTGTTTTTCCAAATATGGCAAATAAGCAGACTTTCCGAAAATTTCCCGATAATCATCGGAAACCTAAAATTTCCATCTATGGCTTTCGTCGTATTCACGGATTGTCCGAAGATAGGCACATGTGTATCGCATCTGGTATCGTGCAGAAGCTGGACTGTAGATGTTGTGTTTAAAATTTTCTGACGTGTAAATTTGATGTCCAGCGTTTTTATAATATTAAAACTTCAAAAAAATGCAGAGGACACCAACATGCCAGAATTGCTGCCGTAATTTCATTTATAAAGGTAAAGATATATGTGTGTTGTTGATGCTCTTACGAAGGACTTTTACGAGTCAAAGTGAAAGTGTCAGCTCCTTGTACTCGGGGATTTGCGGCATTCCGAAAATGGACGATATTATAGATTTATCTTATAAATAGTTCGCAGTATAGCAGCTGTAAATCTTTCTCATCGTTAGGTTACTTAGTTAAAAACGTAGAAAGGTTCTCATAACTATTCACCCTCAATTTGTTGCCATTTTGGTAAACAGAAATCTTTCTTTGTTCCTTCAAAGGCTGGACACGTATAATCTTAACAATATTATTCTTAATTTTCAATAGCAAAAGTTATCACACATACTATTTCTAAGCGCTTTAAGTAACTTTTATAAATAGAATAAGTCACAGGTAGCGCGGCTTAGCGTCACTGGTCAGGGTGCTAGATTGGTAGATTTGCAGGAAGACGTCCCTGGTCCAGTTGATCAAATCTCACACTGACCACTGTATGGATTTGTCGTGGGTCATCCTGAGCCACATCCAACACGCATTGAAAATAGCCAGCTGTTTATGTCAGATTTGGAGATATTAGCTTTTTAGCTATTCTAGAAATCTTAACTTACAAAATAGTATAATGCATTTATTTTTTGTATTTACCTTTCCTGAGTGGAACAACTTACTCTCTAATGTGCCACTCTCCCACCCTGTTATACACCATTCATTCATTTACCCTAGAAAGTCAGGGGATTGGTGAAACCTACTGGGGCTGGGACAGTTCCTGCAATCCAGAGTTGTATATATATGCTGGCAGGTGTCAAAGTATGAGTTAAGGCAGTTTAAAAATGTTATGCTTGTGACATAATAACTTGCAGGGTACTTTTTACAAAACTCTGGGTACTTAAAATCGTAAAGAAAATGCTGATAATCTAGGGCAAGATTTTTTTGTCAAATCCCCTATCCAAGGGTAATTATGTCACTTAAGTAAGGAAAGAATAGTGATGATTGTCAATTTTTGAAAAGTTTTTTTTTATATAATATACTTTATTTATTTAAGTTATCACAAATAAAAAAAAAGTGAAACCTCTAATAATTATTGCAATATACGTGCAGATTCTTTCAGACCGAACTGTCAGCGAATTCCATTGCTCTTGAAGTGTGGCCATACTTTCTGTGAAACATGCATAAATAAATGGGCTCAGCAACTGAAAACACATGTTAGATGTCCTGAGTGCCAGGTGTTGTCATCCATTACTGAGGGAGAATGGCCAGTAAAATGTATCTCACCAAATTTATTCCAGTTGGGCATTTTAACTGCTAATAGGAAGACCAGACTTGAAAGGTATTGTTTTAGTTTATACGTGTAAATAATTAGTTAGTTAAGAACTTTGCACAGGAAATAGAGTTGACAATATTCAGTGTTTAAAACATTACAAAAAATTGATGGCATTTTTTGTTGGGGGGAGGCATATTTGAATCAAAGAATAATTAGCCAAGGACTTCCTACCATTACAACTTTTTTAACTGGCCATTCTACTCAAAAAATTAACTGAAACCCTGTGTGGCTACACTAGAATTGAACGTAACATGTAGCTGGAAATAGGATACAACCCAGCACAGAACTAATTAGTGAAGCTAAACCTTTTGATATTTTTAGTGATTATAAAAAACCACGGAAAAGAGTTGTGCCCGGAAAAATTGTACAGAAGGCACTGTCACAGTTCTCTACTCAAAGGAAAACTGCTCAGTTAAAAGCCGAGGAAGGTAAGAGTTACTGTAGAACTGTTCTTGGTAGTTTTAAAATTTTGTTCAAATTAATTATTATTTAATTGTGGTGTCAGGTTTTCAAAGGCTAGACCTTATTTGTAATTCAAAACATGGCACATTTTTTACATATTTACCAGCCAGAAACCATTTTGAATTTAATTTCAGTTTACCAAAAACTGCATATAAAAATGTAACTTATTCACAGAGTTTTTAGATTTTTCCAATCGATTTGGGCTTTGAATATAAAACAGAAGTAGAATGAATCCTTTGTACCATGTAAAAATGATAAATAATGACAAATACTTTATTTAATGTTCATTGCAAAGTAAGAGGTTGCCTATTTTTTCTTACCTGTGGGGTGAGGGAGGGGAAGGCGGGGTTGCGACTGGATTACATGGAGAAAACCTCATGTTTTCATCAAAGCTTAGGAAACAATCGCAGGTCATGGAGGTGAAGGCATGACTGATGACTACTATACCAACTTGATTCTAACAATAACAATAATGTAGATATGGACCTTGTAAATGTTTCAAAGAAGACTTAGTCTCAGGAAACATCAGAACTCTTGAGAAAACAAAACTACTGCAACATTTAAATGTTCTTTGTTGGGACCATTATTAAGTATATGTTGATTCATATAGGCATATATCTAACAAATTTGATTTATTATTTTTTGAATAATTTTGGAATTGAAATTACTCATTACAGGTTCAATATGCTCTCCATTAATATTTGATCTGAATCGTGGATTGCTCTTTATTTGTTATGTAATTCCATTTAGCTCTGCTTTTTCACTCTAATAAACATTTAAACTCTGCTCATTATTGTCACCTAGAAAGAAACTACACTGTCAAGGCTAATTTAATACATCAGTCTTACAATCATCATCATCATTGACGTATCATAGCAGCCACAGCTGAGCTTCACACCTGAATCGCTAATCCTCTTGGTTTTTAATTTAGATACAGTACTTACTTTAGTTGTGCATTCTGCACTTATATCACTCTTAATCAATGAAAGTTTTAGGAAAATGGGATGGCTGTAGAATTTATGCCTGTTTTTCTGCTATGCTACTATACTAATAACAGGGGTCTTTTAACCCAAGGTGCTTCCAGGGAACGTTGTCTAAAACTCTTCGTAGCACATTATATAATTCAACCCTATTGTGATAAATTTTTGTGTTAAATGATCTTTACACATGGTTGTTTACATGGTTAAAGTCATTGCAAATGAAAAAAATATTGGAATCACAAAAAACACGGATCTTATGAGTATTCAAATTGAAACCACAAAGGTCATCATGACTGACAGTTATACTGATTCTTGTTTTCTTATTCACAGTTAGTTATCAACATTCAACACATACAAAATAAGACATTTGGTTATGAGAAAATAAAAATTGATCAAACAAAGCAAACTACTGAAAATTAAAAGTAAAATTCTCTCCAACTTGTTTAGTGAAAAGGTATGAGAAAAAGTTTTGAGAACTTATTAAATTCAACTCGGATTCAAAGGGTTAAAAACAGTGCTCCAAGCTGTAAACATTTTCATTGCCATGGCGAGTAAGTTAAATAATGGGCAACCAAAACTATCAGAACAGACGCCAGTTTGTGAACCTCCATTTTTGCCACTAGGTTGTTTTTAGATGATTTCCAGGTTAAAAATTAAAACCATTCTTTTGAGAAATATGGAGACTGAATTTATAACTGTGGTAACCTTTTTGTAAAGTAAGCCTGCAAAAAGGCAATTTACAAAATATATATTTTGCTGCATACAATTACGACAGCACACACAACAAATCTGAAATTTAACTTTTTAATATTTGCTACTAATTGCCATGAAATATTCTGGCTCCCAGCACCATCAGGTTGTTTGTCAACTGTAGTGAATGCCTTGGTTCCTAACATGAATCTCGGCACGTCTTGTAAATAGCTTTGTATTCATCTTTGCACCGCTCTGTTGGGTCATAAGTCATACAGTGATCCTTGTTTTGCCAAAGTGCATTATTGCAGTCAGCCAGACATCCCGAGTTATCAAAGGTGGCTACTGATGACACGAGGGCTGTAGTACTAAGGACCAACATTAGTATAGCTACAATGCTTGACTTCATCTGTCGAATTAGAAAGTGTCTTCAGTTAATAATTATGTATTTATGCAACTAAGAGTGCAGCTACATAAGAGATTATAATGCAGATTATTTGAGATCTAGAACGTCTCAAAATTTAAGTAATGCTGGTGTTAGCCAGATTTTTTATTTAGCCCACCATAGTTCATATTTTATTTTTAGGAATTTTGTAACTAAAATTATGTATAAAAGAATTAATTAGTATAAATTTAAAAACAAGTCTTATTATGTTCAGTTACAGTCTAAAAGAAAGAAAAGTAAATTTTAATTCTTTTACTTAATGTTTTGAGATCTAGGAAACAGTTGGTACTATATAGTCAGCCTTCTGTATGTTGTATTGTGCTGCTCTGCAATTAAAAGTATCAAAGTAATAGATTTCTCATGAAGAAACTGCAGCAGGTACTAAAGGATAGCTTGACTCTCAATTTAGTTTTTTGATAGTGTTTCAAAGTGCAGACATTATTGATTACTATATATTTGATATTCCAAAAATGAAGATTTCAGAAGAATTTGCTGATCTGTATAGTGTTTTGAAAAAAATATATGAAAAAAGGTCAGCCTAATAAAAGCTTCCGTATGGAGTTTCAATGCTCTTTTATTGTGGGTTCAGAGCAGTTCTCTGATCTCACAATGTCAAATTGTTTTGAAAGTAAGAATGAACAAAGCCATCACTTCTTCTATTCTGGATAAGCTTATTGAATAATCATTTATTAATTAACTGGTTCAAAAGTTGAATGAATAACACCAATCATTTCTACTCTTCAAGACAAACAAAATGAATGGTCACTTTAAAGGGATTCATCAACTGGTTCAAAAGTTAGAATGAATAACTCATCCAATAATTTCTACCCCTAAAGACCAACAAAATGAAACTACATTTTATGGAGCAATGATTAGCGGTTCGAAAATTAGGGCATTCTTGGTTACTGAAAAAATATTTTTTGCTATGATCAAAAATCTAAAGTGAACTTCAAAGACATTTTTTTTGTGGTGATCTATTCATGGACACATTCTACACTGTAATACAACTTCAAAATGATTTACTGAAAATCTACTTACCTTGAGCTGCTTAATAGGTAATATGTTTGAGTTAAGTGTGCTAAGGAACAAACTCCTGTCTTTTATATAGACTGAATTAAGTGGTTTGTGAAATACAAATTGATAACAGTTTTAATACCTGTTTCCTATCATTTTAATTAAATGCTGTTGTCTGCTTTCAAACTTGTTTTATCCTGCTTCAGTTATAAGCTGTGTATTACATTTACTTAAGCAGATAAAAAAACTTTTAATAATATCTTTTATTTTTGGGTTAGAAATAGCAGCATTGCCTTAAATATGCTTTTATTTCTAAGTCGGCCAGCTTTTCCTTTAATTTACTGATTAAGTTTTATGAAGATTTTAAAACTATGCCAGATTTGCTTGTTAATGGTTCTGAGTTCATGAATATTAAAAGTATAACTAAAACAATTGGAAAATTTATTATCTAAAAGATATAGATGAATTGTATGTAAAAATGTAAAATCTTCTCACTGTTAAAAGTCTGTTTTGTTTCTTTAAAGGTGAACTCGCTCATAAAATTCAACTTTTAAAATCAATTTTTAAAAACCTTATGTTGTGACTACTTCCTGACAATTTGAAAGATTGTTTGAAGCATGCATGTTTGAGCAAATACAGGAAGTGGAAAAAGCTACTTGACAAAATCAATTATCCTTGATTTTTTGAGTTGAGTATTAAGAATAATTTGAAATTTGAGAAAAATTTCTTTTACAACTTGTTCCAAGAGCTTGTTTCCATTTTCTCGATGTATTTAGTTGCTCTGGCAACCTGTAAAATTTCAGTGGAATTTTAATGTTTAAAAGCATTTATTTCACAACTAAGTGGCCTTCCTCACAACATGAGAAGGGTATTTAATATTTAGAAATGAATGGTGGTTACATTGTTGGAAATATAATGAATTTTTAATTCAAAACTTGGCAACCCGTTATTTCCTTTAGATTTAATTTTCACTGTGTATGTAGATCATGAAAAGGGCTGATCTTTCATATTGTGGAAAGAAAAGGTTTTTTAATAAAATATCGTTACAGATGATCAAATAGATGAGATTTTTGTGTTTGCACAGTGTTATTTCGAGTAAATAAATTGTGGAAACTAATTTTCACTCAAAATCAATAAACCTTTAAATCATTTCTTTAAAAGATCAACTGCCAGCATGTGGTTACTTTTTGGATATTTGTGTCTTATAATTGTTTATGCAAGAAAACATTTTTGTAAATATTCTAAAAAAACAAAGATATATAAAATTATTTCTTTAGAGGACATATATTAAACTTTCTTCTACTTATTAAATCATTTTCTCATTTGCAAAATAGTTTTGTTAAAAAACACAATTTAAGTTTTAAATTTGAATGGTTTGAAGAATCATTTATTGTCTTCAACTTTAGCTCAAATTCCACTGTTTATTACGTGCTTATCTTTCACACTGCATGGAATAGCACACAAGCATACACTTCAAGTCCTTTCTTTTGGGTTATAGACAATATTCATCTTTCATTAGATCATGTTGGTGTCATTTGGAGAAGTTTAGGTGTTAAATGTTAAAAGGTTGTATTTAGAAAGTATTAAAAAGGTTACCTCTGAAGCTGTATTACAATAATTTTATGTTAAAATAAATGTTTGTGATAAAAGTTGCTCTATAAGAGAGGTAATTACCAACTGATGTCAAATTTATTTGATCAATAAGGACAAAAAATATTTCAAAGAAGTCTTAGTAAGTATAGTAGTACAGAACTTTAATTTAAAAACTACTATAATTTAAAAACTGAGTTCGGCTGAAATCTAACCATAAATTATGTTTAAGCCAGCAATAAAATCATGTTGATTTCTTAAAAAATCTACTGTAAGTTATTTTTCTGAACTGGTTGACTAGCACTTTTCAAAAAAACTTCAGACACATGCAGTAGTTGTTCTACTAAGGCTAAATATTCAAAGGAAAAACAGTTTAATTTGTTAATTTTAGAGTTCATAATCAGTTTTTCTTTCAAAACAAATTTTAAAATAGCAAGATGTTCTTCAACTCTTTGCTGACCTTACAAAATAGAGTTTTTGAGTGCCATTTTAAAGTGCATTGGTCTAAAATAAAATACTGGTCATTTTTTTAAAATATGACTTCTTTTGTGTTATATTGCAATTAGAAAATTGTTTTTTTTTGGAAAATGTTGCCAGCAGAAAAGCACATACAGTGTAAATAAGATTTGAGAAATCTCAATTTTAGAGCACATGGCTAATTTTTTCTTTGAAAAAATTAATATCTGAGTAAAACCTTAGTCAGCTATAGGTGGGCCATATTGTTTTTTTAGTTGTTGCCTTAGAAGTGTTGTATTTGGTTTCACACTTTATAATTAGTAACGTTTCAATCAAAAGTTGATATTGCGTTTATTGCTAGAATATCATTCTCAAACTCATACTCCATCACGTTAAAACAAAACAAACTGAAGTTCTTGACATGGTTCAGCACAATTCTATATTTTTATGGTGTTAATAGTGTACCTTGTTTGAGTTTTGATTGAAACACTGAAGACATTGTTTCATGTGATTTCCTAGCACCTCGAGCTTTGTCTAAAAAATTTACTCTGCTGTCTAACATAATTTCAGCTCCCTTTCAGTGTTTGGAAATGTGATGAAGTGCTTTTTCTTGTGTTTGATATATAGTGTGAAGCTACTGTACTTTATGTTTGATTTTGGTTGTAACTAGTTTTATTTCTGTTGTAAAGGCAAAGCCACTCTTAAGTGTGAAGAATGTTTCCTTGCTGTTGCAACTAACAGGTGTCCTAAATGTGCAAATGTGTTTTGTGAACTTTGTTTTGAAAAGGTAAGGATTTTCAGAAATGACTATTGAGGTAATATGGTTGTGAGTGTTTCCATTTTTGTTTTATTTGCATTTATTGATGATGCTTTGTTACATTTTTGCAGGTTCATTCATCATCTAATATTTTGAGAAAACACAAGCCTGTGCCACTTTCATCAACTAGGTTAGAGTTAAGAGATGGACAATAATAATGAGTCAATTTGGTAATAAAAATGTAAATTCTAGTCCATAAAAAAGAGACTACTTACTGACTTTTCGGACGTTAGTTCTTCATCAGAGTACAAAGGCCTAACGTCCGAAACGTCAGTAAGTATTCTCTTTTTTACTGTGTAGAATTTACAGTTTTATTACCAAATTGTTTCTTTAGAAACACCGAAGCTGCTCTACCTAGTTTACTGCTAGTTATTTTTCTAATAATTATGAGTGTTTACTGTTAGCAGTTGAAGATAATTGATAAACAAAAATTCCAAACAATAGGTGAACATTAGTAACAATTCTGTAACTGATTATTTCATTTTCTTCTTTAACCATCTGTTGTACCAGAACATTTTTGTCTGTTTTTCATTTTTTTCTTTCATTTTATAATTCATAGTTTTATTTCCTTACCCATCTCATTCTTGTAAGTCCCCCAACAGACCACCATAGATTGTATTAAATTATCTCTCATGTATTCACTCTGATTAAGGATTCATGTCTAAAACCTTAGTATAAAAAAACTCTTTTTCACAATTATGGTGTAAAAGTTATCTCTTTGTTATTTAATACTGGAGTAGCGTCCGTTTATTACACAGACTATGTTATTTAGAATGTTCTGGATTTGTTCTATATTGTTTATAATCTATGATGTATTCAATTTATTTAGAATTATTTCACAAACTATATTCTTGTTTTGGTTTCCACTCAGTGTGTTATAGTATCTTTTCAAGTTTGTTGACAACTATTGCTAACTTCTATCTAGCAACAAATTATAAAGTAATTTTGCTCATTGGGTCTGCAACAGTGTTACATTGAAAATAAAATGCTAATTGTTTAAGTTTTAAAATTCAATATAAAAATTAAGTTATCATTCATTTTCAGCGATATTACACCAGGTTGTCTTAAGCATGACAACAGACCTTTCGAGTTCTATGACAAAACAACAAGCCAACCAGTTTGTTCTCATTGTGTGGTCATTGGAGACAGACAAGGCCATGAGATTGTGCCATCATCTGATGTGGTAAGTGGGTTATATTGGGTTTTAGATTCTTCAATGGAAATTAAACTTGAGGGCTAATTATTTGTTTTAGCTGTTACAAATTAATTTGCTTGATGTTAATTGACCATTTTCAAACGAATTACTATTGCTGCTTTCTACAATCAATCAATCCAATTTTGTTCCGACTTTATCCTTGTAAATAAGGGTTGCCAGATATACCCCTAGGTGGCAGTAATCTCTCCCACTAACTCTCCATCTCACCCTCCTTTGCTACTTGACTTGACTGCAAACTTGAATTGTAGACTTGGCCTTTTTATGAAGCTAGACAATCCATGATGTCATTGTTGTTCTTCACTGTCATTGTTGGAGCAATTGTAATTTCTAACTCTCTCTCTCACCAGTATTTTTTGAATATTATTTTAACACGAAAGTGAGGGTAAACTGTATAAAATGAGTATGCACTCATTTACATCAGCTGTAACTAGGAATTCAAAACTAGGTTATTGCAATTTTGGAAAAGTTGGTTGCTTTTATATTATAACAGTGTATGTGGACTCATTTCCTTAAGATCAATATTAATATAAATATTCCAAATAAAGTTGATAAGCAAACCAGATGCTTCCTTGTTGGAAAATTGGGGACAAAGGAGTATTATGTTGGAAATAGAGTACCTGGAGCTAACCATGGCAAGTGTGAGGTGGCAATGCAGGAGCTATTGCAGTGAGGTGGCAATGCAGGAGTTATTGCAGTGAGGTGGCAATGCAGGAGCTATTGCAGTGAGGTGGCAATGCAGTAGCTATTGCAGTGAAGTGGCAGGAATGGAGCTTTTGCTGTGAAGTGTCAAGAAAGGAGCTATTGCAGTGAAGTAGCAAGACTTGAGCTATTACAATGAAATGGCAAAACAGGAGCTATTGCAATGAAGTGGCAAGACAGAAGCTATTGCAGTGAAGTGGCAAGACAGGAGGTCTAGTAGTGAAGTGGCAAGGCAGTAGCTATTGCAATGAAGTGGCAGACAGGAGGTCTATTGCAGTGATGTGGCAACACAGGAGGTCTAGTAGTGAAGAGGCAAGACAGGAGGTCTAGTAGTGAAGTGGCAAGACAGGAGGTCTAGTAGTGAAGTGGCAAGACAGGAGGTCTAGTAGTGAAGTGGCAAGACAGGAAGTCTAGTAGGGAAGTGGCAAGACAGGAGGTCTAGTAGTGAAGTGGCAAGACAGGAGGTCTAGTAGTGATGTGGCAAGACAGGAGGTCTAGTAGTGAAGTGGCAGAGATATGTGGAGTTGAAGACCTTTCCCTTAAGTTTCATGCAGAAAAGACTGAAATGGTTTGGACTTGTGAAAGGGAGAGAGATGGTGTTCTGGGTGAGGTGGAGGAGGGTGGGAATTTGGTGGGGCAAGGATCAGTCTGAATGTCTAGGTAAAAATGAGTGAGCGTGATGGATAAAATAAACTTGAATGATGGGATTGATGAAGCATGTGGTGCAGGGTTGGTCAATATGGAAAGTAGCGATTGCCTTTCTAGCCCCATGCTAGTTTGAATAATAGACTTAAGACTTAATTATGACAGTTTCGATGATGATGATGTTGATGTTGTTAATAATGATGGTGGAGGTGATGGTGATGATTGGAGCTAACCTGTGATAGATTACAAGTCATTGTCGTAACCAGGGCTAGGGGTGAGTCGAAAATTCCAACACTTCCAAACTAGAGAAAAGCACAAATCCTTATTAGCCACTTTTTACCGTTTATGTTATTCAACACTGCTGCAGTGATGACGCATAGTGGGAGATGCTTTGTATGTTTTTTATGAACAAATGAAAAAAATTAATCAATTATTCTGAGCAGCAGCTTAATACCTTGTAGGGAAGTGAGAAACAGTTGTCAACTCTGACATTATCATAAGTTAAATTTGTTTCTTGTTCCACCTTCTGCGACCAGAGTTGAGATGAGTCACCTCTACTGTTGTCTACCTTTTGTCATTCTTAGTTCATGTTTAACATCCCCAAGTGTTCTTCCATAACCTTATTCCAGGTCTTATTTGGCCTACCTACTGCCATTCTACCTTTCACCTTCTGCTCCAATGCTCTCCTAACTATGCTAGTTTCATCCCGTCAGACACAGATATTGAACAGCTTTGCGGCAGATTGATAGCTCAGTTGTTCATCAGGTACTTTCTTGTCACACAAAATTAAAATTTATATTTTTGTCTTAGAATAAAAGAAATAATTTCATTTCAAAATAATGCAAATAAAAGAAGCAGCAGTTTTTATATGTTATGTGGTATAAACTGCCCCAGTTTTATTATTTTATTTTATTAGCTTGGCCCAAAAAAATTACAACATACAAAAAAATTTTTAAAAAATTACATCACATCATTATCATCATCAATCCAGTTTTGATCCAGTTTTATCCCTGTAAACAAGGGTGGCCAGATTTACCCCACTCTGCCAGCAATCTCTCCCACTCCCACTCTCCATCTCACTCGATTCATTGTATCCTCCTTCTTCAAACCAACACTCCTACTCTCCATCTCCTCCTACGATCTCCATATCTTTCTTGGTCATCCTCGCTTCCTCTTTCCCTTCACTTCAAACTCCAATGCCTTTCTCATCATCCCTCCTTAACACATGGCTGTACCATCTCACTTCATTCGCCTTTGCCATCTAAACCACTGTTTCCTTCAATCCCAACATCTCCATTAGGTCTTCTGTCCTCCTTCTCTCCACCAGTTTCGCACCCCACATTGCTCTCACCATCACTCTCTCAGTTCTTCTCAAAATTGCCATCTCATTCTACCTCAAACACCATGTCTCACTTCCACATAACATCGCTGATCTTGCACAACTCCGGTAAATCATTCCTTTCATCTGCAGCAAGAACCTTTTTGAGAACAGCAACTCTCCACATTCCTTTAACTTCACCCAACCAATTCTTGCTCTTGTCGTTACAGATGCCTCACAACCACCACTTGCATCCACTCTATCTCCCAAATAGCAGAAACCTCTCACTGATTAAAATTTTGAATTTAAAATTTTGAAAAATTTAAAATTTAAAATTTTGAAAATTCCTTATACGACTTGGAATTGACAACAGTATCAAAGGAAGAAGAAACTGACTAACAGGTGAAAAGAGGGGACTGAAAATAACTATGGAAAAGATAAAATCAATGATGATTGGATATAGTCTTGTGGATGTTGAGCTGCTTAAGGGGTGGGGGCAAACTCTGTGCTTTGTTCTGAATGTAATAAATGGAGTTACAAACGACACTTAAGTCAAAGAAATCTCTGAGGAGGGGGAAAACTGTTTATGTGCAAGAGATAGGGAGGGTGTGATGACAATGGAGACAATGAGAGTCCTGAGTTGGTAATAGATGGAGACATGTGGTAGAATGCAGAACTACTTTTATGACCATTCATTTTGTAACATTTGCCGCTACTAATTTTGCAACTAGAGAGATGTGCTGGACAGTCTGTGAAACAGGAGTGGAGAGAGCAGCTAGTACAAGCGAAAGAAACAGCTGCACAAAGAAATAGCCTGTTTAATGAAGAGCTGCAGCTTAAGTCTGAAGAATAGAGGAAAGGTATGTTAAATATGACTCTTGTGTGAGATCTACTCTTCTGAATGGAGCTGAAACATGGGTATTAAAAAGCTGACAGATGAATGTTTTATGCAGATGTGGTCACAGGATGCCAAAATGCATGGCTAGGGTGAGGTGGCAAGACAGGACCTTTCTTTTAGCTTGAGGCAGAGAAGACTGTGATTGTTTATTCATGGTAAAAAAAGCAGAGTGTAAGTGTTAGGTAAGGTGAGAGTTAAGGTTGCAACATATGGCGAAAGGCTTAGGAAAAGTAGAGTGACTGTGTAATGGAGGAAATGAACTTGTTGGGAGTGGAAAAGCATGTGATGCAGGATTGAGGGTTATGGAGAGCAGTCATTTCCAAGCCAACCCAATCCTAGAAGAAGAAGGGAAAATGTGGCAGTTAAACAAAAACAATGTTGTTGATAATGATGATAACAAACTGAAAGGTTAGAGATGTCTGTCAAATTGAACATGAAAATGGCACAAACCTGGAATTCCTTCTTTGACTTCACTCTTCCACTGGCTAGAGAAAAGCAAAATAGGTTTATATCAACTCAGTCAATTATAATACAATTTAAGCATAAATAAAGAATAACAACATCCGACTTCTAAAGGTCCATATTTAATATAGAAAAAACATTTCAGTCTTTGGCCTTCATCAATTAAAAATGACTAAAAAGTGAATTACAAAAGAATGGTACAAGCTTTTAAATACTAACTGGGTCGGGGATCCAGTTCCTGTGTTTAGAGAGTTAAGATAACATCTATCCATGAATTAACAAACAGACCAACACAGATGGGACCCCAGTCCTATAAACACGCTAATGGAAATGACACAGTTTAGCAGCTTTAAACGCATATTTATTTAGAATTAGGTTATGATTTTTGTCTTAATGGTCTGGGGTAGGTTAAGGGTTTTGCTTAAGGTACCACACCCCTTTCCCTGGGTGCATTTCCAAGATTAAGGTTATTTTTACTTACAATAACTCAGCTAATTCGCCAACTTCTCCAACCTACAAAAAAATTACCTGCATCAGAAAACTAAGAACACCATTGCGTTGTGATTTAATAGTTAACTTTTACGTCTTAGTCTGATAAATGCATAAGAAAATATTGATTAATACAAAATATTTCAAGTTATAATCTAAAATAAATAATTTCTAAATGTTTCTGACATTCCCTTTAAATTTTTTTGGCCAATATAAAACTGGATATAATCAAGCTGACTCTTTACCCAGTCCAAATAAAGTTATACTGTTGATTTATTAAAATTAAGCATAAAATCTTACAAATGAATTTAAATTAGGTTCAGGAAGTTCGAAGGTTATTGTGATATTTATATCAAGGCAGAAAGCGAGAACAAAAAATTTTGAACATCTTCCGATCGAATACCCGGCCATTCTCTTTAATCTATTCCTGCACATTCCCCCATTCTTAAAAAACATGTGCAGAGTAAAATCAAGAAGAACAGTGGACAGGTATTCTAAAGTTGCTCCAACAAGATAAATCCGGGAATAAACGAAGGTTGAATTGCGAGGTTCAATGCAAAGTTTTTTCAAAATACTCACTAAAGCCAACAGTAAGTTTCTTGGTTGGTGAAATTGATCCCAGTCTCTTTCTTCTGAAAACATCGCTTGTATTTGGCGTCTTCTCAAATAAAAAATTGAGATATTAAAAATAACAAGAGCATTCCATTAACCTGTCATAAAATCATTAATTATTTTTATGAACAAGTTTATACGTACATTTGTTCGAGAGTTGGTTCTTCGCTAAATCTGAAGGGAACTTTATCGCCATTCGACTGTTGCTCTTGCACACCGTTACAATTTGACATCGTACCTTCCATTTTCCTTTATACAAAGCCAGTGACTTTCTTGTTTCTAGGTTGACTTTGTCCAACGTGACTTGAAGTAGGCTGCGAAGATATCTTTCGCGCCAAGTGACGTAACATTAACCACAATCCCTTTCACAACTCGTACCCAGGGTTATTTCACTGACAGTGAAATGACCCTGGGTACGAGGTTGTTCCTTTCACTCACGACTGGGTTAGTACTTAGTGTAAGACATCGCGAATTTTACCGAAAAATTTTCCTACGCATTTGTTACCGTTACATATGTTTTAAATTATCT
>JAOTRI020082646.1:0-16451 GCA_028564885.2 Zoanthus sanctaehelenae
TGTCCCCGGTCGCACGCGGTCAATGCCTCTGGCGGTGATATCATAAGTCGGAACGCCCCACTTCTTTTTTTCTTTTTAATCGCGCAAATAGAATGCAACCGCACTTCAGTCTCCACTCGTACCACGAGTAAAGGCTTAACGAGCCTCTTGTTTTTACCAATAATCCGACAGCATGTTTTATCAGGGACTACGATAATCAGTTATGAGCGGGGGGGCCTACAACAACGCTCCTTTAGAAGCGACCAAATATTGCAAAAGAAATGACCAATATTTTGTTCATTATTATTGATTTTTATTGTTTTTGCTGTTTTTGATTGATATGTATTTAACTTTTTTTAATATATTTTTATTTGATCGAGCGGAAAGCGTTAATAGGTAAGTTTGTGTTTTATGATTTTGATTTTAATGATTTTGATTCAATAATTTTAGTTTTACCCGAGTTGTAGTAAACGCCCCATCCCCATAAACAGTGGCTGTTTTGCCTTTTTTTTCAGCAGCATGGTAGTTATGTCTGTTCAGATATCTATCTTTCTACAATATATCCCATTGTTCTTTGGAAAATTGAAATAAGACACGATGGTCGGTTGCTAAGGAGTTTTCTCCCACGAAGCTGTGTTTTGATCACGTGACCTCGCGAGGCGACATTTAATGGTCTTGCTCTTTACGCGCGCCATTTTGAAAAGCGCTCTTTCGTCAATACTGAACATAAGTTAGTTCCCAAACTCCGTTCAGAAATAGATTAACACTCACTTTCTCGTATTTTGAAACGTCCTGTGTTGTGTTTCAGTAACAGTTCGCTTTGCAAAAGAAGTAGAAAGTGTAGCAAAACTGTGGAGCACAAAGGAAAATGTGACTCTAACAAGCCCGTTAATGCGTTTTAGGAGGAAAGAACTCTCCAAATAAGAAGCTCTCTCAAAAGACAGGTAGGGGAAGAAGCGGAGCAAGAGCGACAACAACAGCAATCAGATTACCAGGCAAAAATCGTTCGCTTGGGGGACATTTCCGAGCGTGAAGAGCGAGTGTGCGCTCGAGAGAAGCATGCGGAGGAAGTTGGTTAGTTTCTATTTCGATTTTATATTATTCCATTCATTTCTATCTATATGCCATCCTTGGTCTTTCTGCACTGTATTGTCCTGAGCTAGATAGTCATATAATGAACGTAATCGTGAATATTTTTTTATCAAATTACCGTAATTTAAGTTATGATCTGTAGTCTCCGTAAACAAAACTCATATATGTATGCAGAGGAATACATTTCAATAATAATATTTTTTAATGTCATGTGTTGGCTGTTGCTTGAAAGTGATCTTGAAACATGTTTATTTCATGCTTGTAAAATTGCAGCTTGAATTTTAACCTTGACTGGTTGTTTTGATTCTGTAATATGATTAAGCAGACAGAAATCATTAGAATAGTCATCATTTTAAGGAAACTAAACACTCACTGCCAAAAATTTTTCTGATAAAAATGTACAAATCGCTTTTGCAACCATTGCTCTTATATGGAATAAATATTTGGGGTCAAGCTAGTAGAAAGGTAAAAGAAAATCTGTTACTCTTGCAAAAGTGTGCTCTCAGATCGATGTTTTTCCAAAATTTGACTACCAGTGTGGTACTGTTATTCATTGTAACTGAAATATTATCAGTGACTTTACTTATACTCAATTGCACAACTAATGTATGAAGTGAATCACAACTTTGCTAATACTAAAAACAATAAATTATTATTATAATTAAAAGATCGAGGACATGCATGAAGAGGCTGCTGTGCTAACTAATTGCTCCTATCATTGATTTAATTACAGCAAGGTATGGTATACTTATTGCAATGACAGTGCATCAGTACGTAATTTAAAATATTTACTGTATTGTATAGTATTTGGGTTTGAATTGTTTGTTGTTTTATGTTCAGTTTTGTGCTGATCAGCAGAAAACTGGATATTTGCCCTGGTATAAAATATATTTTTGTAAAATAAATATTGAGAACTCCTTTAAAAAATAAATAGAGAAGTTGTTGAAGTCAAAGAAGGATGTGTTGAAAGCTCTGGAAGGGAAGCTGGAGTTGCTAAAGAGGGAACAACAGAGATTCACAACTGGAGCACTGCAACAAGCCCAAAGCCAGCAAGCAAGATCCATGCACCAAAAAAATCCAACATCCAAAGACATCATCAAAGATCCCACCAACAGCACACGATACAGACGCCGCAACGAAACACAAGATACACTTACATTCATTCATGGAGGAGAAGACGGGGCTGTCTTTGGAGCGTGGGACTTTTTTCCTACCTAGGCAACAAGTGCACAGGTTGACGAGTGTCTTGCTAGCTACAAGAGGGGCAAATATCTCCAATGTGTAATTAGCAAGGCCCTTAAAGATCACAACAGCTCACCTGAACAACTGCAATCTTCTGATGCACTTAAATACCAGAATTTTGTAAATCATCGAAAATTTAACAACAACAACAACAACGTTTATTTGTATCTCACGAAAAAAATTCTACGTCAGTTAGGTTTACAGAATTTCAATGTTAGATACAGGCTAAGCTGGAAATAGTAAAATTGACTAATCTAGCTAGCTAGCCTTTAAGGACCATGTACAAGGTACAGGTGTAGACAAACTACGCCGGTACCCTGCACATTGTGGTTTTCAGGTATGAAATTACAGATAGTGTTGTGAGAGTGAGATACAGATTACAGATATTGTTACAAGACAGTCATAAAAAACAGAAAAAATATATATATTAAAAAAAAAGAATAGTTAAAAATAACACAAATAATGCAGCAAAAATATCAAATATCATAACAGCAATGCTAGGTAATTGAAATAATAAATGAGAGCAGTACTTGATTAATATGAATTTATGACATCAGTCTTGATTTTCTGTTTAAAAAGTGATTTAGAGAGGTATTTGTATTCATCAGTGATGGAATTCCGTGTTTTTCCACACAAGAATGCCATATGTTAAAAATGGGAATATTAAAGTTTAATATAATTGAGTTAAAATTTCAGTGTTAACAAAATGTCTTACTTTGGATAAAATACCAAGACCTCTACTCAATTTCTTAGAGATTACTTGAATTTGGTGTTTCCAATTTAGTTATTGGTCAATGTAAACCCCTAAGTATTTTACTTACTTCTTAATTAAAATTGTAAAACTCAAACCTCAGTGTTTGATCCACAGAAGTATGGCTGCCCAAAAATATTAAGTGTTTAGGTCTAGATATTTCTCTCCCTCGCATAGTTAGTGATGAAAAGGTAGATCGCATTGTTAAAAGTCTAGATATTGGCCATGTGTCACACATCCCTAATCATTCTGGAGTATCTCGCACTGTAACTGGCTTGGTGTGTATGATATTAGACTTACATTTTCGTTTACCACAATTTCAGAAGAAACTCATGTGGTTTAATGAAAATAAGAACCATTTTGTTATTCAATTCTCAAATGATGGTGCTCCAGAAACAAGTGATTTGAGCATGTCCATTGGGTCATTGACTTGTTGGAATTTTGGAGGTATGGTAAGGAGTTGGGAGAAGCATTACTTACTCCATTGTCTGTCTGTTTCAGAGAAGGATCAAGTAATGGAGGACTTATGGAAACAGCACAATGATGAAATGCAAATGCTGGAGGGGAATCTTTTCAATGTCTGCGGTCATCAGTGTACTGTTGAATTTCAGCCAAGTGCAGACCAGTCTTGGCAAAGCTGGGCCAATAATGTGCTGAATCAAGCAGCTACATATCCATCTCCTTATGCAAATGTCCATAAGGGTGATATGTCAAAAATGGGTGGGTCTATTGGCTATCTTAAATTAGACACATGGACTCCCCCATCTCAAGAAAAGAGGACAGCAGATCTTGTCAAACTGGACGCATTCAGAAAGTTCTTGCCATCAACTTTGACTCCTACACAGGCCCATGATCGTGAGTTGTCCTTTATGGCCTTAGGCAATTGGGGGAACCACGTATTGGGATCTTCGCCGATCGTCAAAGGCCAGAGCCAGTTCACAATGATATCAACGCATGGCAACACCTACTCAATTTAATGTACAGGTTGGCATTGCAAAGAGGAAAGATTGACAGTTTTCTAACAATTTTAAGTTCACCAGTTGCTCAAGCTACAAACATTATCAAATTGGCCCCTGTCTCGTCTGCAGTCAGTCCTAGTATTCTTCATCCTGTTGGAGTGGGAGAGAGGATTAGGCAGGAAGAAACAGTAAGCAATTGCATAGAAAATCTTGAAAAAACTGTCAGGGAAGCTGATTAGAGACAGAAAGATAGTTCAGATAATTCTGGTGTGAAGAATTTAAACTGTGGTTTTGCCTTTGTTGCAAGGGCAATCAAAGAACACTATAGTGATCAGAGCAAGAGAAGTAATAATCTTTCCATCAGATTAATAGGAAGACAAGCTATAGCTCTAGCTAAGTATAGTTACAGATTAATCGATAGCCTAGAAACAGAGAATGAGACAGGGTCAGAGAAACTTCATAGGCAAGTTCTAGGAAAAGCAGCCCAGTGTCTTCGAGATGCAGGTGCTCTTTTCAACAAGGTTGACACAAATTCAAATGGAAGTGTCCCAAATCAGAGATACTCTTGCAATATACTTTAACCTCTTGTCTTTATTTTTTCCATCTTCAGTTAATGTTACAGTATGGACTGTTGCCTAAGCTATTCCGTACCATGCTCAACTTTGTATGATAAATATAAGGTTGGGTCTGGTAATTTGTCTTTACAAGCTAAGGAATCAAAACACTCTGGTGTTAGAAATGATTTTGCACTGACTAATCGTTCTCGTTCAACAGGTTCTGTGGGAAAGTGGGCTCAAGTGATGCGTAAAATAATGTGAGGGAATTTTACTTGCCTGAACATCAACCGATGCCAGCTATGTATGTTTCACATTATGAGTCTCGATTATCTTCTCAAACAGAGCTACCTTCTCACTGTGAATGTGGTAGAGAGCGAACAAAATAAATTACAGTTGTACTCTAATTTCAAACTTTTCATTAGGTGGTTAATGGTTTTCATATACAGTAATGTGCTAGTGGGAAACTATAATGAATTGTCAAAATAATATAAACAAATAAATGAATCTTTTGAACACCAGTGCTTACTTCTCATCTCATCATTCACTCTTTGCATCCATAAGTGATCATTGCACCTTGCTTGGGGAGAATTCATCTTTTACCATGAGGGTGGGACTAGGCCATTTCTTCTGTTTTAGAAAAGATGCTTCCAATATTAACAACTCTCAGGAAGGGGGGGGCACCAAAATATCATATCAAACTTTGAAATCCCCATGACTCCATCCCCATCAAATTTAAAATGATTTCTTGTTATAAGTGCCAATTGATACTCCAGAATGAATATACAATTCAGTCCTGTATTTCTTAACCTTTTCAACTCCAGCATTGTTAACAGCCATATTCTTTTTACAATATCAATACAAAATCAGTTGTTTTGTTGTGAGAATATAGGGATTGATCACACACTGCAAGCTATCCAATATGAAAAGCTAAATTCTTCCAGACTTTAAAAGGAAAGTATTGTGGGGCTGAAAGGGTTATTTTTCTGTCATCATTGGCATTGT
Organism: Zoanthus sanctaehelenae; assembly: GCA_028564885.2. Lineage (NCBI taxonomy): Eukaryota > Metazoa > Cnidaria > Anthozoa > Zoantharia > Zoanthidae > Zoanthus > Zoanthus sanctaehelenae. The sequence continues at coordinate 5,583 of JAOTRI020082646.1, forward strand.
TATAGCATATAAAATTGTAGTGAAATTTTAGGCACAGTCTGACTTGGCGAGGAGTAAGTTCAATTCTATTTTTGTTTACCAGTTGAAGAAACAAAACTGCCCTTGATATCATCATGGCATTATTATAGCACATGTTGTTGTAAAGAAATTTTGAGCACAGTCTGATTTAATTGGTGAGGAGCAAGTCCAGGTCACAATCAAAACTCTGCAGTATTTGAAACAGATTTTGAATTACATTCCTTTTTTATTTAGCAGTACTGCCCTTGATATCATCACTGGCATTATTATAGTACATGTAGTTGTAGGTGAAATTTTGAGCACAGTCTGACTTAAATGGTGAGGAGTAAGTGCAGGTGATGTTCAAGACTCCACAGAGTTTGAAACAGATTTTAAATTTGCTTTCATTTAAGCAATATTGTTGAAACAAAACTACCATAACTGATATATTTATTTCTATTTCCATTTGTTTTATTAGTATTGTACATACAGTTGTAACAATTTGAAGATAAAGAAAAATAAAATGTAATAGGTACTGATATCTCTTATATACAGCTTATTTTATAAAGTTATGTTAATAACAAATAGAATATATTATCCGTCAAAAAAACCTTCACTCACTGTCTTTTACTATATATTGGAGATAGGGCGAGTCATGTTTTTTGCATAAAATTTGAATAACAATGAAGTATATACTAATTAAAATATTCACAAAAAATAATGTTCTATATTTATTATAAAAATGTTATATATATTTTTATTTTTACTTACTGCAAAACTACTATGTCATAGCCTAAAGATGGGGGGAGGGGTAAGGATTCTGTGAAATGAAAATCAAGGTGGCAGTCAGAATTACAAAAACATCCACCCTCTTGCTAGCTCCACAAGACTTACTACTGTAATAAGTAATTGATTCATCAGTACTTATAAACTACTATCTATGGCAAAATCGTTAGCCCTGTAACGTTGAAAATAGAAACAAATAGTTGCCCTTTGTTGCTGCATGTTTTAGTCGAGACAGAGTGGAGTAGAATCTGTGACAACAACAGCAGATCGGCCATTATAAATAGAAATTTGTTTCTTAGATCCTAGTTTTGCGGGCACTTTAATGTCTGTACACATAATAACATTCACCAGCAAACATTGACGGCGAAAACAATTTGGAAATTGTTTCTGTCACGATAAATTTGGATCCACTGGAATTTTGGTAGACTTCGCCTTTATAGCCTTGGATCAAAACTAACATGTGGCGAAACACTGGCCATGGTATGAACAGTGTTGTTGGGTTCATCAGCCCTGTAGGTTTTGAATGAGATAGCTTTAATAACATTGACTTTCCAATCTCTTTAAGAAAGGAGTCAATCAGAGGTCCAGCAAGCTCTAGCTTGTTGCCTACAACCTCTTCCAACAGCCCATCCATTTGGGCCATGCTGTAGTTCGGCTTCCGCTTTGCACTTCGAACACTCTTTATCCAGTCTTTTTCAATGGAGAACTACATCTGGATTGAAGAAATGTTCCAAAATTTCGTTCCCCTGTCCGTGTCTTCACCCTGAGCTCTCAAATCAATACATTTCTTATCACTCTCCTTTTGTCTTTCATCCGCCATTTTGCTTATAAATTTTTTTCTTTGATACAAAACTCTGCTTACCTAGCGCGCCCGTACACTTGGGAGAAAACTCCTTAGCAACCGACCATCGTGAGAATCTTTTTACCATTTCCATTCCTACACCCCTTTCAAGTACAAAATAGAACGGAACACAACAATGTTCAAGCATCATAAGTTCTTTTACCAAACTTACGATTTTAACGAGAATTTTCTCTATTTTAATAGATATTTAGCTAGGAAATCCGACCCACCGAAACATTAAGGCCAACGGACCTCAATTTCATGTAAACTCCATACCAGTTTCTAACGTTTTTCATATGGTGTATAAAAATATATATACAAAAGTAAAGAATATAAGGGAAATATATGGAAAGTACGAGTAAAAAAAAAGTTTTAGAAGAATATAGAATATTGAAGGAACATTGTTTAAGTGATATATGAGATGATAATTGAGATTTTTAATAACTCTTTAAATTAAGAAATGCAGGCTGCTTTTTAAATTATCTTGTTTAATGAATTCCAAGCTTTAACATCAGCAAATCTAATGTTAAATTTCACATAATTTGTTGGAATTCCAAGAAAAGAAAGTGACACTTTGGAGGCAAGTCTAGTGTAATAATTGTCTTTCGCTGACAGATTCAAAAAAATTAGTTTACCTGCTTTGAAAATATAAACAAATATTGCATTGTAATAAAGGACTAGGTCATGGAACTTAATTATGTTATGCTGTCGCCTGATGTTACTATACGCATAGTTTTTTTTTGTAAGATGAAAATATAGGTGATAGTGGAGTGGCAAGTGTTGCCCCATGCTAGAGTCCATAGATCAGAAAAGGGTAAATCAAGGTGTAATAGAGATTAATTAACATATTTGTATTAGTGAAATGTCTAATTCTAGAAAAAACACCAATACTACGTTTTAACTTTTCTCGTGACAAAATTAATGTGTGACTTCCAATTCAAATGGCAAACAAACATGACACCAAGATATTTGTTTTAGTAGTTAACAATTAATTTTCCTGAGAAGAAGAAAAAAGGAGGTTTGTTTTTCCAATATTGAGTGTGAGTTTCTTGGCACATAGCCAGTTTTAAACATGAATTAACTTTTCATTTACTTTTTCTTACAACTCTTGAAGATTATTGTTCGTAAAATAAGGTTTGCATCATCAGCAAAGAGGCAATTAATTTCCAAGTTTAGATTTTAATTATTACTGAACAAGCAAAGCAATTGAAAGGCGATTTGCAAGTCATTATAAGGTTCTGGAAGTTTACTACAATAGACCACCTCTGTTTCATAGATTTGCGTAAATCACAAGACCTGAATTGGATAAACACACCAATCTCAAAGCGCGATGTTTACAATTTTGCTCCGATAACAATGGTTCATTGTGCAGTTTAGAGCTGTAGCAATAGCTCTTTGGACAATAATTTGTCTTTTCATTCTCTTCCAAGTAATCCAACGATTAAAAAGAAATGATTTTGAGGTGTTTCTCTGCTATGTTTGCTCTTTTTTCTCTTTTCATGAGATAACCTATATAATTTGTCAAGTTGCCATATCAATAGCGATCGGTGTTTGTGTTACTTTTCTTGCAAAAACGCTCATTTTTCCTTAAAGATGTGGTTAACCAAGATCAAACGAGACCCAAGCAAAAACTTTAAGAGCTCCAGGCATACAAAAGTCTGTTCAGCTCATTTCTGCAACGAAGATTTCATCAACCCCGATAGTCTGAAATGAAGACGACTATAAAGCCTGATGCTCTGCCTTCAGCTCATGGAAAGAAAATCAAAACAAGATCACTTCCCGAAAAATTTGAGCAAATTAAGCAACAGGAAGATTACTGAGGCAGGAAGAAATAGCTACTGCTTCGGAAAGAGAAGGGAAGTTTGAAGGCACTGAGGAATAGTGTCAAGCTCTATACAAGTAAACATTCCACTACCTTGCATACATCGCTTGTCTTTGCAGCTCTTGAAAGTCCAATGTGATACACAGAAAAATGAAGAGAAATATTTCAAGCATTACACTGGCTTTAAAAGCTTTGAAAAAATAGTCACGATACTTAATTCGTCTTACCGGAATCTTATGGTAAAAGCATTGTTTATTGGGGCACAAAGGCAAGGAAAAATCGAGCAATAAATGCACGATTGTTGTTCGACACCGACGATTAACTATGTGATAGCAACTCTGATTCCACTTGTTCAAATATTAAAGACGAATCGCCTGTAGGTGTTTTGAGGAAACATACACTTTGTTTTAAAGATGAATTCGTTTTATTCCTTTTGAAATTTCTCTTTGGATTGATAAATTTGGATATTGCCATCAGATTTTGTTTGGCAGAATCGACTGTTACAAATATCTTTATTACATGAATAAATCTAATGTTTTTGAGACTGGGATCACTAAAAATCTGGCCTCATAGAAATGTAATAGTCCAGCACATGCCTTAAAAGTTCAGAGACGACTATCCAAACAATATCATTATTTTTGACGCATCTGAATTACGTATTAAATGTCCATCATCTTTAGTTTTGAGGTCACAAAGCTACTAAAACTATAAAACTGCCAATACACTAGAATCCTATATTGGAGTTGATGCAAATGGGGGATTCATGTATGTTTCACAGCTCAACACTGGGTCAATTTCAGACAATGAAATTCTAAAAAGAAGCGGATTTCTAGATGTTCTAGCTAGAAAGAAAAATACTGAAGAGATAAAAGTTGGTGACAATATCATGGCTGACAAATGTTTTGATATTCATGAGAACTTGCAAGAAAATTGGTCTCCGCCTTAACACCCCCACCTTACCTCCATGACAAGCCTCAGGTTGATGAAAGTGAAGTGATTAAAACCCAAACAACCGCCAAGCATTGAATACATGTCGAAAGGGCCATCGGTAAAGTAAGGTTTATAATATTAACAGCCGTCTCCAAACTTCTTCCATGGTTACTATCAAACAGTTATGGACAGTCTGCCGTCTACTTTCAAATTTCATGGACCATATTAAACGATGATGATAGTTTGTAATTCTAATGAGAATGAAGAAACTTTGAATAAACTTGTAAATATTAAAAAAAAGAATCAACCAAACTGAAACAAATGATTAAAAGGCGAATATATGAATTGATTACTAAATCAAAAAAATTTCAGAATGAATCAACAATTGATAATTTGAAGCATTGTGTTTGTTACGTTGCTCATAGCTTTTATTATACCTTTTGCCCACTCAATTTTTATTAACAAAAACATTGTGTTGTAGTCTAATAATTTAGCATCTTTTTATAAAATATTTACCTTGAAGTGAAATCAACAACGTTCTTTCTTGTTTGATTATTATAGAGCGTTGTTGTGATTTATACCTTAGGTATCTGGTATTTTTGTTAATTTTATATTTTAATACTTAGGTTTTTACTTTGACTCGGACATAAGTGTAGTTAATTTGAAGTTAATGTACAACTTAATTTTCTGCTATTTAAGGTCATTGCCCTGTTTTGCACTGCGCATCTCTACTGCGCATAACACGCCACTAAGTGCAACATTTTTTGTTACACAAATTTCCAAGATTACGCCCGTTCGCGATAATCTTGGAAAGTTTGTCAGAAAGAGAGAGTTTCAGAGGCGAGAAAAACTGGCCGCTTTCTGAAAAAAAGTAAGAATAGCAAAAGCATTTCTACTACAGATTCTCATTACTATAAAAAAAACAATTTTTTTAAGTAGTCTTGAATTAGTGCTTGACTATTGAGTAATTAATTAAGGGATGTTTTAATCTTTTTATTATTTTGGGCTTTGTTCTGAAAATGATCTATTATTTTCAAAGACCAGAGACCTAACATTAATTTTTTGGTACTGCTACAGCTTAGCACAGCTAGATTACAAACACTAAAAGTGTGCAATATATATATCACCAAATAGTGCAACTGTATTTTATGCTAATTATATGGGTTTTTTTTGTTTAATTGGTACAATTTACTACTAAATAGTAATAGCTGTTTAACAAATTTAGTCTTTGTTTTCTAGGCAAAATATACATCTAATGTGAATGTCTGCATTGATATTCTTAAAAATTAATGTTTTTTAAAAGGAGAGGGGGTGAAAATAGAAAATAAGCCAATCACCATCTTGTTTTGCAGCTGAGTTTTTTTTTCTCCAGCACGAACCTAAGTAGCGTAAAATAGCGTTACCTAAAACTTATATAAGACTACGTTTAGGCTACTTCCCCAAAATGAAGGTTTTTACTGTTTATAACATTTAGTTGGATTTAAAATATTTCTTGTCTAGATATGGCAAATACAGTAAAGCATGACTAAGAAAAAAAATTGTGAGTTTAGGCAATAAAATGTTGTTCCAGTATTGATTGTCAAAGAAAATTCTCTCTGCTGTAATAGTATGTGATCCTGACAGATAAGTAACAAAGTCACACCATTTTAAACCACTCAGCACAAGCTGTCCTTGTACTTGGACATAATATCCTGATTTATGGCCATGTATTAATTTAGCTACCCCATCTTCCACTGTGCAATGAAAATTTCGATCAGCACAGACTTCCGCCAATGTTTTATTCCTAAAGCTGTAGGGGCACCTTATTTCTAAAAGACCAAAATGTGTTGTGCATGTAGCGTCATATACCTTGCCATCTGGTGTTGCACCAATGTATTGTAGAGTAGGGTTGAGAACTAGACACCACTGTCATACACTATAAACTTCTTATGCACCTGGAGTTGCATTTTTCTTCCATAAACAGCTCTGACTATTACCTCGTTCTTTTTGCCTTGACAAATGGAAGATACATTAATTATTCAGATGGCTGTGTTGTCTGAACAGCACCTTTCCAGAATTTGTATTTGAATGACGAGCAAATATAATGCAAATTTAAGACAGATATTGAAAATGTTTTTATTTGCATTGTATTTAACTGTAAGGGAAAAAATAAAAATTTACATCGAGTTTACAGGCCTTTTCCAAGGCCCCATCCACACGAATACGATATTTTTTAATGTGCAACTTTTTCTCCCGGATTTAAAAAAATCTCCGTCCACAGGTAACGTATTCAAATCGAATTTGACTATCCACACGAATTCGACCGTATCCGAATTCACTCTAGTACCTAGGGCTTCTCTAGCAACACGAGCCACTAAAACGTGCGTCAGGGAGGCTGAGAATGAGGTATCAAATTGCAGTGCTGACCTTTTTCGGCGCGAATTTTGTGTATTGAGGTCGCTTGTTTGCTCGAGTTGTGCTTTGTCTATCTTAAAATGTCTAAATCAAAGCAGAATCCAAAGAAATCTGACAAGGAAGTAAATAATTCCTTTATCTGGACAGACGATGAGGTTGAATTACTACTCAAGGTCACGCTGGAGTACAAAACTTCAAGAGCAATCGAAAATGTAGACTGGGAGTCTTGTCAACAAAAGTATGGTGACATATTTAAACTCTTCCTCGATCAATATCCTACACCGTCGAATGCAGCGGCCATTGAAATGGATTTTCCGCATAAAAAGGAACAGATTACCCATTCGAGTTTAACATCCAAGATTAAAGCGATTCGTAAAAAGTTCAGGCAAGCAATAGACTCTGGAAGGAAAAGCGGCCATGGTCGTGTTGTACTGCTTTATTTCGATGTATGTGAAGAGATATGGGGCGGTTCTCCAGCTACGACAACAATAGCGGAAGGGATTGAGACGAATGATATTGACTTGCAGAGCTGCAACAATCCCCATAGTCCTGAATCGACACAAACGGGCTTATCTGACAGTCCTGAAATAGCTATTGGGAGTGTTGACAGTCCTGAAGATACAGATACTTCTTCCACCCCAGGCCCTTCTTCCTCCACCCCAGGCCCTTCTTCCTCCAGTGGGACAATAAAAGAACGGAGAGATCTGCTTAATGAAAAATTAAAAGGTTACAAGGGGGAGAAGCTTAAAAGGAAATTACCTTTGGACTCCCAGCTCTTGACTATTTCACAAGAAGAGCTTGAAATTAAAAAGCAACTTCTTGAGAAGATCAACAACATGGACAAGGTATACACAAATCAGATGGATAAGCTGACATCAAATGTTGAAAAACTGACAGGGTCAATATCGGACGGGTTTTCCCTAATGCGGCAAATTATGTGCCCTACCCCAGGGCCAGGCATGATGCAGCCACATTATATGGCACCGCAGGCAAACTATCCACCTGTAAATTTTCAACCCACTCATAATGCACAGTTTTCATATATGCAGTCATTGCATTCAAATGATGATGTTGACAATTTTTAATTGTCTTGCAGCTAAAACTGTTTTTTCTTTTGCCAAGAGGCCTATTCATTTCATGGTTATTTAAAACAATATTATCAAAAATAAGATTTTGGGGCTTGGTTTCTCAAACCGTTTTGTAGTTATTTTTCAAATAATATTTTTTGAGTTTTTGAAGTTGAAATTTGTGGGAATTATGATTATAGAGTTAATAAGCAATTTCAAACAGTATAGATTAAAGAACTCTATTTTAACTACTGTTATATCACATTGTACATTATCTTATCAAAAGTTTTGTTTTGTAGTTGATGTTATGCAGAAGAACCAGAAGAGTTTCAATCATACCCCAGTTGCCCATGGAACACCTGCAAATTTTACAACAGTTATTGATAGTGGACAATTTTAGTACATTTAGTTATTGTAACAAAATCATGATATATTGATAATTTTCAACCTGGGGCAATGCTCTGGCTATCTTAAATAAATTTAAATAAAATGTGATTTTAGAGGCTTGAGGCTTTAAGTTTTATTGTTATATCACAATTATTATATCAAGTCACAAATAATTATGGATACTGAAATGGTAACATTAAATGACATGGTACTGTATCTGAAACATGTTGTTAATCTCTTCATGCATTCATTCATTCAAACAGTTTATGAAAGCTGTTAATAACCATCAAACACCAATGACTTGTATTACTGAAGAACCTCCTGGCTAAGGTTTTTCCCCTGCTTTTTAAATCTATAAAGGTGCCTTCTATGTAAATATTATTTGGCACAAAATGAACTTTATAGTGGTGCAAAAGTAGGCATATCCTATTATGTATCTGTGTCATGAAACAGAAATTGTGAATATATTCTACTGTTACTAAAAAATATTTTTAACTTTCAGAAAGCAGTGACTTTATTTACATCCACCTGCTATTTCATTTGCTGAACCAAAAACCAAAGAACAGAGCTGCAAAATTTGAATTTTGCTCTACAGATAAAATTTTGACACACCAAAATATCCTACTTGATGATTGTTTCGAACCAAAATAAACTGTTTGCTGATTATTTCAAACTAAAATATACTCTTTTATGATTGTTTCAAAGCTAAAGTGATTGATTTTGATTGTTTCAAAGTAAAATCAACTGTGCTGATTGACTGTTTCCAACTATAAGATAAACTGTTTGCTGGTTTTGTAACCACAAGCTTAAATATTTTTGAGCTAATGGACTCTTTCTGTCCTTACCTAGCTAAGAACTCTCAGGGCAAAAGAAAGCAATTCAGCTACTATGTTTTGTAGTTTTCTTTTAAAACAAATTGATATAAAGGTATTTGCAAGACATACAGTATAGAAAATCAAATAAAGAAACAATTCACTGCTCAAAAACCTCTTAAATATAACAATTAATCAAGTACAGAAATGAATATAAATTACTAAAAACATAATAATACATAATTATGGAAATTTCAGCTTACAATAATCATAGTATTATACTTTAAATAACATAAACAATAGGATGCTTAGTAGCAAAGCTAGCCAAAAATTACTAGAATTTTACTAGCATCTTTATAGTTGCATAATTTCAATTTGTCTGTTCTGAGATTAATTGAAAACAAGTTTCCTAGTTGTAAAACTGCTTAAAGATCTAAGCTGATGAAGCAGGTCAGTGGCACTGTCTTCAAAATATAAATGTTTAAAACAAAATACTGTTCGAAGCAACTAATTTGTTTGATGTTTCAACTTCTCCTGGTGAGGCCAGAATTATAATCTGTTTAGGGGTCAAAGAAGTTTGTAAGAATACGCCTAACTTTCTTTCCTTCAGCTTCATTACCGCCAGTTCTGAAGTTGCTTGGAGACTCCACAGGCTGGAAGTGCCTGTCATAGTCAATTGATGAGGAAACTTTGTCCTCCCCTATTGTCTCATTGTGTAGTTCACAAAAGTTGTGAAGCACAAAACAAGCATAAAATTATATGACACTTGAAATGTCATTGATGTTTAAGTCCATTGCTCTCTTTAGAGAACCAAATCGTGCTTTTAACCTTCCGAAGGCACACTCAATTACCATTTGAGAACGGCAAAGAGTCAAGCCAAAATATTGTTCTTGGACCGTGGACCCCCCATTTGAGAACTCTTTCATGAGGTAGGGCATTAGGGGATATGCTGGGTCTCCCAGGAGAAATACACCGACAGGGTCTTCGTCGGATAGAATGTGTCGTCTGCAGGGCGGTATTTTTCCACTCTTCAGGAATTCATTCAACTTAGAGTTAGAAAATATTCTGGCATCATGAACACTTCCTGGCCACTTAACGACCACATCCATGAAACAGTACCTGTAGTCACAAGTTGCCTGAACATTTAGGGTGAAACGTCCTTTTCTATTAAGATAATCTGTGGAATTCAATCTTGGCTGTTTAATTTCGATGTGAGTTCCATCGATTGCTCCAAGGCACTGGGGGAAACCATGTGATCGGTTGAAGTTTCTTACATGATCCTTAACCTCATTTTCTGTTAAAGGCAGTTTGATGTATCTAGATCCTAAATGTACGGTGATCGCTTTGCACACCTTTCTAATTATTTTTGACACAACTTGGCGCGACAGTCCAAAAGCGTTTGCTGTTTTTCGTAAGCGACCCTCGTCACTTAAGTAGTATAGGGTGACTGCGACCTGTTTCACAACTTCGACTGGAGCACGCATGTTTGTTGTTTTGCCCTCGATGTACGGCCTCAGCTGGTCAGCTAGCTTATAAAGTGAACTCCGGCTCATACGAAAGTATTCGCGCCATTCCTCTTCTACTACCGTCTGACTAACAAAATTTTCCCACCAGGCACTCATTCGTCCTGGACGAACCCAGAATCGTCGGGGACGAGGTTGTCTTTTCAGTCGTTTTAACTGTTTTTGGCGGCCAATTCGTCCATCAGACAACGCAAGAAGGTTCAAAATGTCGGCCCGCTGTTTCATATATTTGATGTGTACAGTCACAATAGCTAAATTAACTTGAACGAAGGCTACAATACTTGAAATGATTCCAAGAAGAAGAGCAACT
>JAOTRI020082711.1:0-27115 GCA_028564885.2 Zoanthus sanctaehelenae
TCTGTGATGTTACATCCTTGCCCTCTGTGTCTGTGATGTTAAATCTTTGCACTCTGTGTCTTCCCCCAAAAAAGAAAGTATTAGCACCTAACTTTTTAGAATTTTTATTATTTGAACTTTAATATCTACATATAAATTCTTTCAAACATTACAAATATTTTGAATTAAATATTTATGTAAAAATTATGAAACAGCAGCGAACTCGAGAACTAGAAATTATACAACTGACATGTTTCGAAAGTTACCACTGCCACCATCAGAGAAGTACGTAAGCTATATGAAAACAAGTATAAATATATGTCAAAATTTGGCTATAAAAGTTTAAAAATATTTGAGTTCTAAAACGTTTTCGACCGCGTGGCCATCATTTGCATCGATACAAAGACTTTTCACCAGTATTGGTTGTGATAATGAGAATTCGGTGGCCCATACGAAAATCTCCGAATGAAGACCTATATCAACTTAGCAACACCACGCCAGTAAGTGAGACCATTTATGAAAGACGCTGGAGATATATTAGTCATAGACTGCAAAACAGCTCTTCCTTCGCCGGGAGATCGAGAATCATATTAGGAAACTGGGAAGAGGAAATGGACGCGCGATCCGGAGCTAAAAAGGAATTGGGGCAAGTGGCTGAAGGTAGACCTTTAGCCACTCGCCGCCATTTCTTTTTGCCTCCCGTCCGCGCGTCCATTTCCTCTTCCCAGTTTCCTACGTGGTTCTCGATCTCCCGGCAAAGGAAGTGACTGTTTCGCAGTCTATATTAATCACATCTTCAGAAACGAGCCAAGCAGCACTTTGATAGTGGTACTAACATGGAGACCTGAAGGGAGAATAAGAAGAGGCAGACCAAAGGAGATCTGGAGGCGATTCTTAGAGAACGAGTTGAAAATGTTTTGTGGGAAGTTGGAATGAAGCGGCTAAAATAGCACAGAATTGCCGGATTTCATACCGGGAGAGCCTGATAAAAAGAAAGACCACACTATGGATAGCAAAATCCCAAAGTTTGATGTTAAACGGATGAACAGTTAATGAAATACAGTTTTAAAATACAAGAATTACTAAAGAAATGTATGGTATCCGGGCGATTCTTCACATAGCGTCCGGATGCCATACATTTCTTTGTATTTTAACATCAAACTTTGGGATTTTGCTATTCATAGTGTGGTCTTTCTTTTTATTAGGCTCTCCCGCTATGAAATCCGGCAATAAAACGAAGTGGCTGGCAATGTGTAGGGCCTCGATCTCCACACAGAGAAGAAATGAGCCATGAACGATGAACAAAGATTAGAAACAAAGCCTGCGAGCCTAGCGCATGCAGCAATTAATGAATGTTCTAAAGGTGTTTTAGCATAATTGACTGTGCCAACACTAAATTCTGCCTCAAGAAAAGGGATTCTTTGTATATTAATTGAATGAAGCCTTCTTTAAATCAACAGGTCAAACATACCAACCTGAAGCTTTGTTTCTAATCTTTGTATCGATGCAAATTTCTACAACTAATATATAATTATAGTTGTTCTCATATAGCTTACTTACTACTCTGATGATGGTAGTTGTAACTGCCAAAACATGTCTAAAAATTTAGAAGTACTTATCATTAGTTAAATTCATTTTTCACGAGAACGAGAACCATTTAGAAACTCTACCTGAACGTAAAGTCTTTACAGCGTGATATTTTGTGAACGTGTGAATTTCAAAATTTGCAAATTAATGTGCAGTGTTAGTTTTTTCATAGTAAATCAATTAATTGGTTATGCGTCATAAACGAAATAAAAACTGATATAAAATGAAAAGTGTCAAAATGCGTCGCCCATCCCCCGCCACTTTTTATTCTTGCCATGTTTGAATACACTCTTATGCAATAACAGGTGTTTAAGATTATTTCCAAATTAACCCAACACGACCGAAACAAAAATTTATGTCAAATTCAATAAGAATTTTCCTCATAATTTTTATACTTTTTGTATTATAAATAGTATAGTTAATTTACATCTTCAATGTTAAGAATGATACTAGATTTTGCTTACACATTTTGTCAACAGACGGATAGAACTAACATCGCGATAACAAGTCTATTTTGACGCTTTCCCACCGCACGATCAATGATACTGACAATATGCGAATGATACTTCCCAGGCAGAAGAGTCTCGTACGATACATGGAGTATGTTTAACCCCTTGTGTTGGGCTATTAGTCCAATTGCACTTTCTTTAGCCACTGCTGAATGAGCTGGAAGCACGTGAAGATCACGTGAATCACGACAGTTCGCCAATAGGGGCGTGCTCTAACCACAGGTTGTGCATGAAATTATACAAATTATCGCTTAGTGCAACCTGCGGGAAGATAAACAAAAATGTTTGGTTGGATTTATTGTTCTTATTCCAAGACACCTTTGAACAGGTTAGCCACAAAACTGAGTAATGGTGGTGAAGGAGAGAGTGGATGAGGTGGTAATGGTAGAGAAGGAGGAAGTGGATGAGGTGGTAATGGTAGAGAAGGAGAGAGTGGATGAGGTGGTAATGGTAGAGAAGGAGGGAGTGGATGAGGTGGTAATGGTAGAGAAGGAGGGAGTGGATGAGGTGGTAATGGTAGAGAAGGAGGGAGTGGATAAGGTGGTAATGGTAGAGAAGGAGGGAGTGGATAAGGTGGTAATGGTAGAGAAGGAGGGAGTGGATAAGGTGGTAATGTTAGAGAAGGAGGGAGTGGATGAGGTAATTTTGATGAAGGAAAAAGTGGACGAGGAGAGTATGATGGCAAAGGAGGAAGTGAATAAGGTAATGGTGGCAAAGAAGGAAGAAGTGATGGTAAAGAAGGAAGTGGACAAGGTAACGGTGGCGAAGGAGGAAGTGGATGAGGTAGTGGTGGTGCAAGAAAAAGTTGATGAGGTAATGGTGGTAAAGGAGGAAGTGGATGAAAAGATACTGGTTGCGAAGGAGGAAGTGGATGAGTTGATGGTAGTGCAGGAGGAACTAGATGAGGTAATGTTAGTGAAGGAAGAACTGGATGACGTAATGGTGGTGCAAGAAGAAGTGTATGTAAAGATAGTGGTCGCGAAGGAGGAAGTGGATGAGTTATTAGTTGTGAAAGAGGAACTGGATGAGGTAATGGTGGTGAAGGAAGAACTGGATGAGGTAATGGTGGCAAAGGAAAATGTGGATGAAATGAGGAATTGGCTGAGGAGATAGTTGTGGCGAAGGAGAAAGTGGATGAGTTAATGGTTGTGAAAGAAGAAATGGATGAGGAGGTAATGGTAGCGAAGGAAAAGTTGATGATGTGGTAATGGTGAAGGAGGAAGTGGATGAGGAGATGGTGGAGAAGGAGGAAAACAAAATGGAGTAGAAAAGGTTACGAAGGGGACGAAGGGGGAAAAAGATGAATGACGACGATGAGAAAGAAAAAAGAGTTATGGGGAAAAAACAAAAAAAAACTGAGATAAGGAGATGATGTCGAAGTAAAGACAAATGGAGGAAAAAGGCAACAAAGGAAAGAGTGGGAGAAGAATAACCGGGATTATGAAGATAGAGAAGGAGGGAAAAAAGAGGGAACGGCATTTAAAGAATAGCACGGAGAAGAAGAAAAAAGAGGAATAGGAGGAAACGAGAAACACAAAGGGATATAGGAACTCTTGTACCTTATATGGAGTAGGATTAAGAGCACGCTGATGATCTTCTCTCAAGGATTTTAAAGAATCTTTGACTCGATTTCTCACTTCAGATAACGATGGTAGATACTCCTTAATCTAAAACATGGTAAGGAAGTGAGTTTACAAAAAAATACTATAAATGGTTTTTATACAATCCAGAACGCTCGTGCAACTACAACTATCTTGTTATGCCAAAAGTAAAAGTCAATTAGGACATTTATATGTTCTCTATACTTTTAATAACCTAGTTAAAAATTACTTAAACGTTTGCTAGAAGCCAAGAGTAGATCAGAAAAAAACCGGCAACGCAGACAAATTTTTTCACCTGCTCTAGAATTCTAACAAACATTGTGGAGGTTTTCAACATGCAATAAAGGCACGGATATATTTAAAGGATATTACACGGCTGCGCGGATATACGAATTTTATCTCGCGCCAATCGTATATTTCATATGAAACTACGTCCGGGATACGAGTGACATTTTCCATACCCTCACTAATGAAGATATCGCTGACGTCATTCGTTTGTTTCTTCCCCTCTTTTTCTTCTTGTAATACAAAGAAAATTACACGTTGGATTGAATATATGAAGTTCGTGGAAAATAAAACTTCATTCGTTCATTGCGCTCACTTGTGAAATATTTTCACCACTCAACGATAAACTCCATATGTTCGCGCCACAGTGTAATATCCTCTATAAACTTCTCGATTTGACTTCCGGTGTCAGATTAATCACTATTGTGCAAATTATCTGACAATAAATATATTTTTACGATTCCCGCCAAGGACTATATAAGTTATTTTTCTCTTATTTCTTTCTATATATATCTACACACCGAACGCATTTCTATTAGATTTATCTACACATAACACCATATATATGTACCTATAATTAACGGTGTTCAACTTACCAACAGAGAAAAATAACGTCCTGGGAACCCCTACAGTTAACTTCTACATAACATTGTCCAGCTGCGTTAATAGCGTGTTTGGCCCTTGTGGTGTAGTGGTTAACACGTCGGACTAGTAAACTGAAGATGTGGGGTTCGATTCCCGCCAGGGGCTATGTATGTTATTTTTCTCTTATTTTTTTCTGTATATCTTTACCTCTAACTTTTTGCAGCATTCTGTCAAAAGATAATCAAACTTCTGGTAAGATTGTGATCAACAAACTTCTTACCTGACCGTCTTTCCAGTAAGTTCTGTAAAGTTTCTCTACATTCGCAGGTTTGACAAAAGCACGCTTGGCTTCTTCATATGGATGTCGACACAGCACCCGCTGACCACACTGTGGAGCTGGCTCATCAACTTTCTGCATTAGATCAACTATAGGTTGCCCTGTGATGAAAGAGCATCGGCAGATAGAATGTTCAGCGTCAAATTCATTCCGAGTTCAGTGGCTACCACAAATTTTATCATTGTAACTGGCTGGTTTAAGATGTGGGACTACACACTCAAACAAAACGGATTTTGGAATTTTTTACTAGTGAAATTCCTAACAATAATTGAGCTAAGCGTATGATAAAGTGTCTTATAAAGCCTTTTAATGCATTGTTGTTGAATAAACTTGTTATTCATATGCAAGGGTCGGCAAGTAGGTAGAATACTTACACACAATCAAATCAAATATTAATTTTATGATAATGCAGCAACATTGTTAAAACTTCAGTAACATTATTAAAACTGCAGTTTTCCGTTAATTTATAACGCGACAATCAAAGAGATTGATTTCTGCTGTATCAAATTTATGAACGTCTTTATATTCTAAGCTTTTTAATGGACATAATTTTTGAATTGGTTATAGAGATGGGTATATAGCAAAGGACTTACTTCACGAGCAATTTCACAGACTGTAAAACATAGTCACTTGAATAAACTATAATACTGAAGCAAAAATTGGTGCCTACCGTCCTTGCTGTACAAGCGATAAGTTTCCTTTTTTCCAGGAGTTGAGACTTTTTCTACGTCTTGGCTAAGCTTCATTCTTGGCTTTCCATTTAACTCGACAAGCTTTGAAGATGAAAATATTATTAAGCAAGTTTGAGTAAGATTCATTCTTGCCTTTCCATTTAACTCGACAACTAAGCTTTGAAAACAAATTAAAATATTAATAAGCAAATTTGAGTAAGATTCATTCTTGCCTTTCCATTTAACTCGACAACTAAGCTTTGAAAACAAATTAAAATATTATTAAGCAAATTTGAGTAAGATTCATTCTTGCCTTTCCCTTTAACTCGACAAGCTAAAAAAGCTAATCCTTATACGAGTCTAGTGGCCCATGGAGCCGGTGCTTATCTCCGGTTTCTAAGCTTTGAAAAACAAAAAAGCAAATTCGAGTGAGCTTCATTCAGTTAAAATGAAACTGCAGTCTTTAAATATCATTTTTTAAATTATTTTGGTTCGCGGCTATTATAGTACATATTCGCCAGTTTTCCACCAGTAATTTCGCAGTTTTTCAAGGAATGAGGCTCTTTGACCAAGTATTCATCGAAACGGCATGGGTATTATAGTTTATGGTAGACTTTTTATATATTGATATCGAATTGATACAATAACAAAATTGAACGAGTACAGTCGCATTGGTTTGAATTTTAACCTAAATCAAAACACTTTTACTTACAATATATAGTATGGAGACCTACCTTAAATACACACCCTAAAGCTGGTTGTTTCTGACAAGTAACCAGATGTGTGCCAACACCAAAGGAATCAATAGAATGACCCTAGAAGACATTGTACAGAAATATTGAGAATCTCTTTTCATAACCATGTTCTCAAGATACCACTCGCAATACTGTCAAAAAGTTCCATCATCCCTTTCGAAAGGCACAAACCTGCCCTTTCAAAAGTTAGTCTTTCGTCAGAGCTATGGACAGTACTCTGATGAACGGCTAACTTCATAAACGTCGCTATTGCTCTTTTTCAAAGCAAATATTAAATTTTTGAACTTAAACAAGATGTTCCGCTATAAAAGGGATACCTCCTCCCACCTTCACACCTTAAAACTTTTAAATCTGCTATACAAAATGGCGGTCGAAACGGACTTCTTTCAGTGAAATAGCAAAAAAAATTATTAGTAAGTTATCAAGTTTGTTCAGAAATAATTCATAACAAATAAAAGTATTTTTATATGCTACTGAGAAGGAAACTTACTTATGCTTAAAATCATTGTTAGTGAAAGTCTTAAATTTAGAAGAAGCTCACTTGACCAAGGCTAAGTGACAATTGAACGTGTGAAGCCCCTGGGCTCAACCCTTTTATAGCGGAACCTCGCGTTAAAAACTGATTAAAATACGTCGTTATTTCAAAAGTATTCAACAAGCAGGCAGGCATGTGCATTCGCCCACTTATAACACATTCTTTTAATTTTGATCCATACTAAATTCATCTTTGGGCCAATTACTTGCCAAATGAAAACACGAGATCTCAGCCTCGGCCTCGATATAAAAAATCATGGTCGCACTTTTGTGACTAGTTGCAAAACTTTAAGCGCGAAATTAAAAAAAATTGAAAAGTATTTGTAAGGTAGTGACTTTTGGCGGACACTTTTATTAGCTAGAAATAAGAGAAAAAATAACATATATAGCCCCTGGTGGGAATCGAGCCCCACATCTTCGGTTACTAGTCCGACGGTTACTAGAACAACCACGCTGGTAACTCAGCCGGACAATGTTATGTAGATTTTAACTATTCCCAGGGCGATATTTTTCTCTATTGGTAAGTTGAACACCATAAATTTAAAGTACGCATATATGGTCTTATGTGTAGATATAAATGTAATAGAAATGCGTTCGGTGTGTAGATATATAGAAAGAAGTAAGAGAAAAATATCATATATAGCCCTTGGCGTGAATCGAACCCCACATCTTCGGTCCTTGTGGTGTAGTGGTTAACACGTCGGACTAGCAACCAAAGATGTGGGGTTCGATTCCCGCCAAGGGCTACAGTGTATATATGATATTATTCTCTGATTTCTTTCTGTATATCTAAACACCGAACGCATTTCTATTACATTTATTCGCAGTCGGAGATGGAGATTGGTCGCAAAACAGCAAGTGGGTATAACTTGCATGAATATTGCTAGCTGAACTCTGAAATAAGGATGGGAAAGTTGCCCATTGATTACATGATCATCAACAACAACAATTATAATAATATAATAATAATAATAACAATAACAATAATAACAATACTAATAAAAATAATAATATAAATAACAATAATAACAATAATACTGCTACTACTCATAATATTAATACAGATTTTGGGACGCCTCCATTCGTTTACAAAGTATGAAGATTATGTATTAAACACAATCATATATATTAAAAAATATTCAAAGATATGCTTTTATATACCTAGAAATAACAAAGAAAAAAATAGAAAATAAAATTATATTTGCATGTATAGAATTATAAGTGCGCAATTTTAAATAAATAGGCCTTAGATTTAGTCTTGAAAACATCAATGAATCGATTGCTATTAGTTTAGATAAGGTATTCCAAAGTTTAGGTGCAGCAATTGGAAAAATCTATTTCCATAGGTGACAGCGTTAATTTAGGGAGAATCGGTAGTGCTTTTGAACTGAAGCGTAACGGACGATTAGCTTGTTATAGATAAGACATGTAAGATACTTCGAAACACATATCTTTCTCTTTTTGATAAGATTGTTTGGGATTGTCACTTGCCTTCCAGTAACGATGTTTCTCCATTCGGCGTAATGGCACTTTACAACAAGAATAGGAATCTTTATAGTCCTACAAAAAAATTATCCCACTGCAAACTGGGGTCATGTGGTATGAGATCCACTATAACAAAATGCAAAAGAATGAAGAAACCCCCTCTTAGAGATAACAAAAGTCCAATTTACATTTATGAGAGCGATACACTTCCGAAAGATTGCTTCCATTTGAATTGACAATTTGCGTGCGGTGTTGACAAATTAATTTGTCAGACCAGAATTTTCAAAAAGATATTGTAGCCGGCAATTTTCCTCACCCAATTTACATACATTCACCCTCTTCTTTGGTAGCTAATTTAAATAGATTATGCAAATAAAATGAAAAATTTTATCTCATAACTGACCGAATACAACCAATAGACGGCAGTTATGAGATGCTTTTGTATAACAATCTAGTTAGAATCACATTATTTGACCTCCATCTGCGTTATGTTTTCGTGCGACGTACTGAAGGCCAAGAATCAAGAAGAATTTCTTCACTTTTACCACCTACTTCAGAGCTAGAAAGAAAAAAACAGAACGTCCTTGACAGACAGCACGAAGTAATTGAAAAACAGATTCTAGGCCCGATCTTTCACATTCAAAAGCTAAAATGGATTTAAATGTTACGAACATAACGCAAACACACTGGATGTTGTATATAGAACTCCGCAATGTCAATTTCAAAATTTTGCGAAGTGCATACATTTTTGTTCCCAGACTGTCAATAATCCTTCCATTACTCCACGTCAAACCATTACTATGTAAACTACAGTAGTAATGGTTGTTTTTCAGTTGAATTAGCGTTTATGCTTGACGACTGGATTTGCAATATCTAGCACATAGCAAAACCTGTCATTAATTTGGGGTTTGTAAATTGCAGATCAATTTGCAACAGGACTTTGTCAAGTATTTGGTATTCCACAACTTCGCCTACGGCTTTCTTCTGAACTCATTTGCAAAATTTTGATTGTCTTAGTAAAAACTTGCTTTAGCGAAACAAATGAAGTTTAATAAAAACACACTTCCCTCGTGGTAAAAACTTTTTCCCGCGGGTAAAATGCATGTGATTTTACAATTGGGGAGCCTCGTTTCTGCAGACAACAAAATGTCGACCTATGATTGGCTCCGAACAGTATACGAAGAACACGCCGAAGTTAACCCAAAAAACGAACATCCGCACAACAGGACAAATCTGAAACGGTAGTTGCGATTAAGATGCTGGCCTGTGGCCATCAAATATTCGGGTTTTTCTTTCTTTTAACCCTTTCAGTCCCAGTTGAATTATCAAGTTCTCCCAACTTGAGCCCATACTTTTCATTGAACAAGTTAGAGACAATTTAATTTTTAATCTTTTGTAGTCTGCTTTGTATGATCAATTTTTGTTTTCTCATTACCAAGTACTTGTTATTTAAGGAGAAATTGAGTGTTGATAACTTATTGGGAGTGAAAGGGTTAAATAAGTCCAGAGAGGCTGTTACAATCTTCTGTACGTCAGAATGACAACATCTGATCAATTGAAATTTTACAGGAGCTCGGTTGTGCACCTTTAATCATATCAAAATTGTAATTACACGTAATATTTTGTATCAGACAGCAATTGTTGCTCTTCAAAGAGTCTCCGCAGCACAGTGGATAAGGTATTTACCTGATGTTTGCAAAACGGTGGGGGAGGGGGAGGGGGGAGCAGGTGAAAGGCAACGTTTAAATTTTGTCAATTTATGACATATTAAATTGAACTATTCTCAAAATTTCAACTTTTTATAACCCAGGGTTAAATATTAAAAAAAATATGTTTTTATCCCCACCTTCCGAAAAAGGATCTGACCTATAATTTTAGGATTACCAACTTTTATTCCTTTGAAACTTTTTTTCAAACAATAGTCTCGAATCTTGTATTTTTTGCAAGTGCTTCTTGAATTTTCCTTTAACCATCTTTTGATCATCCCCGCTCCGATATTGTGCTTCATATTGATAAAAAAGATGCATTTATTGGAAAACCGTTTCTTTGGTACGTACAACAACAAAAAATGATTAACCAACAGGTCGTAATAAAGAATTCAAATTGCCATATTTATTCTTGAATTTCTTCAATCCTACCTGTTGATTAAGAGATAGAAGTGTTTCCTCATTGATGTCATTACTAGCTACAATGATACTCTTTGCCAAGGTCGGTACGTTAAATCTGTTTCAAACAAAAACACGTGAAATGAGGAAATGTAATACGTAGCGCCTGCAGATTTCTGTGCACCTTTTAATTTACCCTACAACATTTTATAAACATTTCTAAAGTTTTGTGACATTCTCTGTTTTAGTTATTCTTTGAACGCACAATTTAAAATATAAAAAGTGTTCAAAATGTTAAAAGATGTGTATATCTTTGTATCACTACTAAAAATTTCGCTGAAATCTCAGCCTCGCAAGGCATGTTCCGCCATCTTGGATTTTTCCAAGATTTTTCCCAAAAAATCCAAGATGGCGGAACATGCCTGACGAGGCTGATATTTTAAGGAAATTTATAGCAGTGATACAAAGATATACACATCTTTTAATATTTTTAACACTTTTTATATTTTAAATTGTTCGTTCAAAGAATAACTAAGACAGAGAATGTCAAAAACAAATTGAAATTAATCTAATTCTTTTATCGCTTCTACAAAAGAACTTTCGGAAGCATTTAATAAAATAAGTCATTTCTTACAACGTGAGCAGAAGGATCCTCAAATTTGTTTCAAAGAAAGGAATTGATAGTTACTGTAGAAATGATGGCAGAAAGTTCATGTTTGTTCAGTTATTATTTATTTACTTTTAAATATATGTACAACCTGCACTTACATATAAACCAATCGAAGAGCAATAATTTCAGGTAAATAGATATAATATGTCTAGATATATAAGCTATAACTAAGTATACAAATTTCTAAACAAATAGTGTGTTTTCGAGTCAAATAATGCATCTCCCTCATTGGCTATATTAAGATCACGTGGATGAGTTCAAATAAAATGTTCCCCAGCTAGTCAGTGTTGACCATCGATGAACAATGTTACGCATCCTAACTTCAAAGAGCTAGGAAATTAATAATTTTCATTAATTCTCCTCGAACGGTGGTATTTCCAATACTAATACAACAAAAACTGTAGACAATGAAGCTTGTCTCCTAGAGGATTTAACCCCTGTCAACATGTTTGCGGATATTAATGAAAACAAATTTTTTTTTCTCCGTTTTAACCTTCCCTCAACACATATACAGCGTTTTCGATCACTAAAAACGGAGGTTTTCGAAAACGATCTCCAGAGTGGAGATTTTTGAAAACGGAGATTTATCGTATTCGTGTGGACGGGCGAAGCAGAAGTTTTCGAATACGATTACGTCATACTTAAGATCCAGTCCTTCTCTAGCTTATTTACTGGGCTTAAGCGTATTCGAGTGGACAGGCGAATACGATTTGAAAACGCTACATGTGGACGCGTATTTTTTTGATAAAGGAGAAAAAATCTCTGTTTTCAAAAATATCGAGTCCAGATACTTGTGGACAGGGCGTTAGCTTGTTTTTAGGGTATTTAAAAAGCTAATGAGGTTCCAAGGAGTAGTGATAATAGGACTCGAGGTCCCTGATAAGGATCTAACTCCTGGGCCTACGGTTTAACGTCTTTATCCGAGAAGATACGAAAGTCTAACCATTTGCAGATGTTAGAGCAAAGGCAGCACTTTCTCCTCAATTATTTTAAGACCCTGAGGGGTGGTCCGGTCGGAAATCGAACCCGAGACCTCCCGCACAGCAAACTGACGCCTTACCAACTTGGCTAACTATCAGTAAGGTATATCTTTTTAGCCACATGCAAAGCAAAGTTTATTGCTTATTGCGCATGCGCGTATGTTCTGGCCAAACGCAAAGTGGAATTAGGGTGGTTTGTGCTTTTTACTGTTTTAGGTAAAAGGCCCGACCAGATTTTTTGCTAATATTATTAAATTTGCTTTTATTAAGGAAGTGAAGACTGTAGTCAAACTTGTTTGAAAAATAAGTGTCCATGTTTTTTACAATCTATGCAGTTGTCGTAACCTCTAAACACGTCATGACAAGTTGCTAATTTTGTTCAATTAAACTCTATACTTTCGTTACAAGCAGTTTGGGAAAAATTTTCCTTTTATCAAAATACTCAACTCAATATTGTCGTTAATCATTCTCATTACCCACTTATCATTTTTTGTAGGCTAAATAAGGAGAAATGAACTACTGAAAAATTGCCTGTAGCAGTGAAACCCCTAATTATCATTACCAACTATTATTTTGCATGAGGTATGTAAGAAGAAATGAGAATCTGATTAAAGGGCGTGCGTTAAAAGACAGTGAAATCATTAATTCTCCTTACTAAATGTATCATTTTGTAGGAGCTATGTAAAGAGAATTGAGATGCTGATAAACTGTTTAGGGTTGAAAGCAAGTGATGTGCCTAACTCTCATTAGCAATTGTAATATTTTATATGAGCAATATATTAAGAACTGAGCTGCTGATAAAGTGCCTAGGGTTAGATATGCAACCGTTGGTGCATAAACAAGTCACAGCGTGAGTGATGAAATGGCGCAGTTTTACATTTTTACTACATTTTTCGACGTTTTCTGTTAAAATTTCTTATGAACTTTTTAAAATTAATAGATGGGCCTTATTTTTGCTTTTACTTATTGTCTTGGTTCGCGATAGCAATGTATTTGATTAGCTACTCCGGATGTAATTTTCGTGTGCAAAACAATTAGCACGACAACACCTTTTTTACTGCTGAGAGCAATTTCCGGTATCTTTGTCTTGACCTGGATATTTACGTAACTTTCATATTTTTTCACTAGATTTTGGCGGGCGACATACTATTTGTTGGTTTTATTCTTTTTGTACATTGACTTGTGCAAAGTGCACCATATATTATAATAATGTTTAAAAAGATCACAAGCCCCGTCGCAAAAGGCAGAAAAAAACAAATAAGTTTTTGTAAAAATTAATACGTATTATTTTTGATAATTTCAAAGATTTTCATGATAGCGGAAAAATATGCAAACTGAAGAAATGATTGAAGCTGAAGTAATCACACAATTCAAATTGATCAACCATAGCGATGTGTTTTTTCAGGCCCAACATACAAAAGATAGCAAGTTTTGAAATAATCGAGCTTTTAAGCTTCAATTGTTTTAAATATTTTGGCTCCTTCATCCCTTTGTGAGAGGTTTGAAGATTCAATTAAGTTTCTACTAGAGTCTTACGAGACATTTTAAACTTTTATTCATTTTTAGCCTGTGCATGTTCTTAAATTGTTAGGTTTTGTCCAATGTGACTATTATTGTTCATATAAAGTTGTTCTTATAAAAAAAACTGTATTGTCTTTTGTAAAACATCCGGTCCTTGCAGTACATCACTAGAACAGTTTGCTACATACGGAAATCTTTCTAAAAGCTGTCACGCGTTGGTTGAAAAGTTTCCACTGCATGTCAGGAACGGTAAAGTTATCGGTCAAATGTTATTAGATAAAGTTCTGTTTTTTTGTGAATCGTTTAGAAATTTTTTCCTGTATGGCGAAAAGATTAAAATTGGAAAAAGATAATTCGCTTATGAAAAAGTACATAAGTTGCTAGCTTGTTCAGGCAAATGTTTGTCATGTTCAGTACTTCAAATTGAGTTACTTGACATTAAAATGAGAAAAAAGAAGTGCATTTTAAAGTTCGAATCGACGGTGTCTGCAACACGGCAGTTAATCATGATGAACCTTTTTTTAATATTCTGTTGAAGTAATTTTGAAATCAACTTTAATTGATCATTAAGTAATGTTGGTTTTCTATTGGTTTAACTGTTGACAGACGAATATATTGTTGTGATTTTTTATTACTTCAAACACCGTCGTTGAACTTGAAGAAAGCAAAACACCTGATTTTGACTTTGCGTTGCGGAATCTGAACATCTCACGTTTTGACCTCTCGCACACCAGCTTAACAAGAAAATCCAGTTAAAAACTTTAAATCATTTTTTGCTATTAGTAAATGATCTTATCTCGGTTTTTTTATCGTTTCAAAGCAAGACATTATTCGCGAAGCAAACATTAATATTTCATTTACATTGAGTTCTCTAGAATTAGTTTCTCCGCCTTCATCAATTTTAGATTTTTAGCTGTTATTTATAGTAAAACAACCATATTGAAAAAAAAATTGAAACTTCAGTTCTTTAACTGTAGAAGCACTCTTGTGATACAGATACATCACGGGTTTCGAGGAGTACAACAACTTTGTAAATAAAATAGCTATCTCTTTAATATCAAATATATTTTAATGTGCATACAAGCGGTCGAATTTTGTTCTTCAAAACACTTTCAAATTTTTATAACTATATCCACTGAACTGTGTCAAAAACATCACCGAAATGCTTTCATTTGATGACCCACCCTTCAGTTGTTTTATTAAAAACCGCCGCTCGAATAATTTTTTCCGGTTTCCAGACGGCTTCGTGATATATGCAAATGAAAGCGACTTTCACAGTGGCTGATGCCTTAGCCGGGGTCATAAGAGCATGAAATGTAACTCTATTCTGAGGTGCTTGCGATGTCCCTTAAAACTGTCATTCAATCCTACGGGATGTTCCTAACTTGGATAACAACGATTTAACTTATTCAAAAAATAATATTACTTTATTAAATATAAATATTTTTAGACGTTTGAATCACTTTAGATTCTGCGGTATTTTCACACTTCACTGATTGATATTTCCATCGTTTAAAGTTTACGACTCAAGTGAAACCATTCAACCGTTAACATAGTACTGGGTTTCCAGGCAAAGACAGCTTTGAAATTTGAATATTTGACAACAGATCTTTGTAGATTACATCGTTTGCTTGGTGTTATGATTTCTAGAGACATAACCGAAATGTGCCGTTGATATGAAAGGTAGGTAAATATAACACAATATAACCATTACTGTGTGCAATATATTGCTATACTTATACATAACACGAGCGCGTACATGTCTTACAAACTGAATGAACCGCACCTAGAGTTGCATTAACTCCATGTAAAATACTTAAATAAGAAAAAAAAAACTACATAAAAAAGGCGTTTGTGTGTAAAAAATCAATTTTATTAAGAAAATCAAAAATTTAATCTCAATTTTGGAAAAGAATTTTTAACTAACCTCTCGACTGTGTTCCTTCTTCATCTCATCCAGCTTGTACTTGTATTTTCTGTAAGCGGCTTCCATGTCGTTGAAAATTTCCTTTGCCTCGGTGATTTCCTGCAGCGTAATCTCGTGGTCTCCATAGCCATGATTGCTGCTTGTAGAAAAGCTTTTAAGGCTTGTTTTGTAGCTTGTTGTACCACCGGAGAAAGTCTGGCGAGCAGGCGACGACGCCTCTACCTTTGAGTTGGAAAAAGATGTCTCGTCCATACTGCTTGACCTCTGCGAGTTTTGTTGCTAGCCTCTTAAGATCTTCGCGACACTCGCTATGTTTATCCTGCAACCAAAACTTTAAAATGTGTATCAAACCTTTTTAAAGCACAACACCTTCATTCGTGTGAGTCGTGCCTCGTTTAGCCTTAGCGACTAAAGATAGCGTCTCCGGTGAGCATTTTGTAGCGCCTTCAAATAATTTGCATAAATGACTATTGTGTCAGCACACACCCAATTCATATAATCCGTCACAGTTCACAAGACAAGCCAATTCGACGAATCCAGAATGGTCCCTAAATGTGTCCTCTTTCTTATCATACAGTATTTGATTAATCTACTAAAGGATTGGAGTACAAGAGGGTCTTTTGTGATTTAAGTTTCGTAGTTATATTGAGCTAAGCAGGGCAACCTACTTTGCTAGAGTCTTTTTTGGTAAGTAAACTATCAAAGCCATATTTTGAAGTATAGAAGTAATATGTTTGCCGTGACTCAAAATTTAGGATTTTGTGACAGTTTATAGCTTTTAGTTGAGTCACGTTAACTGCATAATGTTTTCCGATGAAAAATATGTTTGTACTACATGAAATAATAATTTCTAGCAGTTAAGCCTAATGAATCAATAATGGTGTATCGATTTTCTGTTACAAAATATATAAATAATACAAGATTTTTACCAAATGGTAAGCTCCATCGTTTGAGAAAACTATCAGCTTGTTCTTGGAAGTCTCTCATAAAAGATACAACGATTCAAATCAACATACAAATCCTACTCTTAGACGCTGTGATCTTTCTATTGTTTGGGTGACGCGTTCTTTCTGGTCATCTAATGCTTGAACTTGAAGAATTTGATCTATTATTCAAATGATTTGAAAACAGATAGAGAGAAAATGAGTGTTTGAAGATAATTTGAATATTTTGCCTGTGAAATTGTAACCCACTTCCAACTTTCTAACACTTGTCTTTCTAGGAAATTTGAAAATATTGAACTGTACTTAAATAAATTACTTTAAAAACTGCATAAGTGAGCAATATTAATTAATGTGTTTTACAGTACAATGAAATTACATTAACATAAATCAAAGTAAATCTCGCTAAGCGAAGTTATTTATTAACAATAGCTTTTATATCATATACGCACGAACTGAACAATAAATTATTTGTAACTAACACAAGCATCTCGACTGAAAATCATAGTTTTTCAGCAAATAGAAATTGCCCGCAATTATATTTGAAAGTTTCTAGATTTTCTAGTTGTCGTAGAATAGTTACTTGTAGTTCTATAGAAAAGAGACCTTTCGCTTTGAAGTCTGCACACATCAGCTGAGTTCGTTCCGCCACGCTGAATTTCGTAGGAATGTTCGTACAACAATGCTTGCACGAATCGTTTTGAACACCCTTTCTTCAAAGTTGGTGATGATTTAATTCAACTTTAAACATTTCTAAGTTCTCGCAGAACCATTAAAATACCTTCTCGTAAGTGCATAAACCAAATTCGTGTCTCCTTTGTTGCAAATATTTTAAGATAAGAGTTAATAGCCCTGATAAGTTTTTGAAAAAATGGAAAAGCCCTCAGGAGTTTGCTTTGTTGTAGGGTATAAACACTTAAAAGAATAAATGGAGTTATGTTTACGAGTTCCTTAGTGCCGCTATCACCCATACTAAGGAAACGGTGCCATTTAAATTTTCACGATACTTTGGAAAATCATAAAATCGTTAATGAAAAAGAGTAAAAAAATATTCTATCACTTCTAATAGCTGAAGAACTAATATCGTAACCTAGTCCCAGGCAGGTCTAAAAAACTCATCATTCTATAGCGGAAATGTGTGAAGCCTTGGAACTAGAAGTTATAGACGCCATTATTTTGCATAATAAAGTCAAGAAGCTTTAGCAAAAAATAAATTAGCTTTTAGTCATTTTTCGCAGACACTTTACTAGAATCGATATCGATTATTTAATAGTTATGTTTTCTTTCTATTCGTCCACGTACATTTGATTAGGAAAGCAAAGATTTATTCTAGCAAGTTTTGTTGTTTGTGCCAGATAGTTCATCGCACGTTTTCCTGCCTCAGGCATTATTTATCTTGTGCATAATCTAAGGACTTAGTAAATATATTTTTGTCGTCGCTGATTCTTCTTTCTGTAAACAACCCACTTTTGTTTTTAATGAAGGCGATATGAATAAATTATTTTCATGAACTTTCAAAGATATATTTTTGCTTTTCTTCCTTGAACTTTTTTCTTTTAATGCACTCTCTTTAAACTACTTTAAAGAAGCCATTTGTGTTCTTAATAAGAGAACCATGAACAGTTTTGATCACCTTGTAGTCTAAGAACTCTCTTTGCTTTTCTTCAAATCATTTTTTCTTCAAACAGATCAGAACTCTCTGTAAACAAGTCAGTGATGTTTTAATTAGAGTACCATAAATATATCATTTCCATCAACTTTTACAAATATTTGTTTGGAGCGCGCAAGTATTTTAGACTTAAAGTCAGTAACTGAAAATTTTGATTTGTTGAAATTACAGTTGGCTTGATAAAAGAAGGGCTAAGTTTTAAAAAATTGACACTGATGACGTTACTAAAAAAAGAAATTTATTACTCAAAAAGTTAAAAGAAAATATTGACGTTAGATAACAAAAAAAGTGTTTTTGCCGATAGCAAAACACTACTTCGAAAAGACTTCTTTCTAAGAACAAGAAATTTTACCTAAACAAGTTTTAGACCAAATTTAGACTCATACACTTTTAGATAACAAAAGTTCGAGGCAAAAAAGGAAGAGAAACATACCAGCCTGGCGCCAAACTTTACTTAGTGTTTGCTCGCCTTTGGCTAACAGTAACAATGTAACCTCCACCCCTCCCCCATTGCGCTTGCTGCTGGCCAATTCAAATAAATACTAGCTTTGAAACCAGTTTTCCATTTTTTAATCTTCAAGAGTAAAATTTCGCTTTCTACTAGATTCTGTTTTATTCTGTTTCATGTCTTCTTTAGGCTTTACCAAGCTTTTCCATTATTTTCTAGTGAGCTTCTATTTTCAGTCTCGCGAAAAGTGGGGCGAGGGTGGTGGCGCGTTCGAAAAAATCAATGCAAATGATTCCACATAGTGAAAATGTTTTATGATATATACGTGACGTTTAAAAGCCGTAGTGTACAGCTCATGATAACAGATGTCATTGGCTGCTTCTAAAAAATGGTTCTCATATTTGAAATATTCAACAAAATATGAAACATTCAAACCAAACTAAATGGTGTTATAATTGTTTGGTCACGCAACTAGCTTTAAGCAACTTTCAAAAATCCAATTTAACATCAGCGTGAATTGATTTTTGCCACCCTTTTTTATTTAAATGAAATATATAACGAAAAAGTCGAGAAGTATTTTAATAAAGTGACAATCCATTCAGCCTGCAGCATAATTGATGCAGATGCAGATATATTCCCGAACGAACTT
Organism: Zoanthus sanctaehelenae; assembly: GCA_028564885.2. Taxonomy (NCBI): domain Eukaryota; kingdom Metazoa; phylum Cnidaria; class Anthozoa; order Zoantharia; family Zoanthidae; genus Zoanthus; species Zoanthus sanctaehelenae. The sequence goes on from JAOTRI020082711.1 coordinate 19,239, forward strand.
GTCAGTGCGCAAAAGTATTTATCTTTTGTAAAGCTGTAGCTTTCTAAATATACTAATTAATAGTAGATTCAATAAGACAATTGCTGCTAATTTTAAGATATAACAGGATTAAAATTAATTCTTGAAGAAAGTCATTTTCTAGCTAAATAACAATGTTATTCCAAAAATGGAGCAAGAGAAGAATATTTGCTGGGCGCTAATTGCCTGCACACTTTAACGCGATCTTTATGATCAAAACAATCACGAAAAATGCTCAAAGTTAAAAATTATTTTACTTAAAAAACAAGCCAAAAAATCATCTTTAAAGCGCACATTAACTAATTATGTTTTATTTGTCCTAGGAAGTTTCAATCATTTTCTATATTGAGAATAAACGGCCCACAAACTGACAAGTCAAAAGAACAGCTTTTATACAACAATTACATTGGGCGACTTTATCAATCAATTTTCAGACACAATTAATTTTTTAACTAGTTAAGTGTTTACCTATTGACTTAGTAATATCGCAACCCAACTGGTTCAACTCACGTACAAAATGTCACGATTGTTACAAGTATGTCAAGATGTGAAATTTACTGTAGACGAAAAAGATCCTGAAATATTTATTTATAAGTTCGAACAAAAAAGATAAAAAAATTTTTTTGTTTGATGTTTTTGAAGCATTTTCGTGCTTCTGTCATTTTAATAAATTAATGTTTGGTTATTGAAAAGTGACTTTTGTAAAGTTGTTGGCATTTGTACATTGTCAGAATGAATTAACTGGATAAGTCTTTTCCCTGTTTTTGTCGCCTTATGAGAGACTTTATAATGAGCCAATATTGAGCTATCCGCAGCTTGTGCGGCGCGGAAAATTTGGTCTTACTCTTTTAAAGCACAAAAATTTAATTTTCATGTTTTGTATCAGCATTCTTCTCGTTAACAATTTTTTTTTAATTTTGCTCTAGGACGTTAATTTTTACCTTTACGTTAACTTTCATGCAAGAGTAAATGAAATGCTTTGTATGATTATTAGATTAAAGCCTGTCTTGGTATTGCGCGAGTTAGAATTCAAAAGGAGGTAAATCAAAAGATATTTGCATTGAATTCTCCCGCTCACTGCACTTGAAAGGACTTGTTTCCATTTATGCTTTTTGCCTGCGTACTTTGAACATAGTTTTAAGAGGTCAAACAAGAATACACCAACTAAATGAGACAGCTAGACTGTAAGTTTATCTTATTTTTTTAAAAAAACACCATCTGTTTTATGTATTGTCATACACTGCAAGATAGATTCTTTTTTTATCACCGTCCTTAGCATATAATGATGTGCAAAAACTACTACTGCGGTTTTGTAATTTAAAAACTTTATTTTTTTTTAAATATTGATTACATGTATATAAAAGGCAAGAACAATTTACAGTTACGTGTTTGTTAAATGGAAAATCTTTTATATTTAGCTTAAGAGTTTACACATGGCAGACAGCTGGTCAAATTTATACGCCGAATGTGAGACAATCCCGCTGAGCAAACAAATTTTTCTAAGATCCTAAATGATCAAAATCTGTAAGAGTATTCAGTCTTTTTTATCCAAAGGTAATGCTTTTATAACAAAAGTTGATTTTTAATACAAAATAATTGTTAAAAGGAAATTGAGAAGCATTCAAGACACACCTTTCACTTTCTTGATTCATTCAGTCTAAGAAACAACGGCTGGGTTAATTACACGTTCACAAGTTATACTTTGAAGCATTTCGTAAGGTTATGATTGTTTTTAGGATTAATATTATAAAAATATTCTTCTTCTTAGAGCTCAACTGCTATTTTCCTTGTTACCAGTTTCAAAACTTCCGTTTGAAGACATAAATACTATTAAAGCCGCCCAATGGAGGTATCGCCATTGTTTCAAAATTTTCAACTCAAGATAAGGCATTGGATATGCTGAAGTCTAGACTTTAGAATACCCCGACATAAAAACAAATGCGCAGAATTACATTAACCACAGTGTTGGGGTATTGTTGGGGTATTCAAAAGTTGCTCCGCTGAAGTATATTTGTGTTTTTAAAAACTACCATTTCGGAATATAAGCTCATATGATTCTTTACGGAAGTTTGATACTTATTTACCTAGTGTTAAAGAGAATGCGTTGCTCAAATTGAATGCTGAGACACATCCTGAGTTACTGATGGGAATTATGGTATACAATAAGTGACGGACCAATCAGGTTTCTTTGTACATATTTCGATTAAAAAACTACGCTGCACAGATCAAATAAACCGATGGTTCGAGAGTAGCATTTCTTGCCAATATATTTATTCAAATAGTTAACCTAAATGAACAGGTTAATTTTAGATTCTGACTTTTTCAACTTTTAATTTGAAATAAAGTTCTGTAACAAACAAACAACAATTTATTCAGTCCATACTCGTCTAAATATTTTAAGATTTTGAGGAAAGAATGTGAATTGATACATAACAAACTAACATGCAGAAAATGTAGAATGTTCACACCAATTCCAAAACAGTATATTTATAAATGTCAGGAAAATAGTATGAAAACAAACGTGAGATGAGTATTGATCTTCCTTCAATTTTCAGTTGTAGCAGAGCTAATCTAGAGGTACCTCAACAGCACTATTCTTGCAGATAAAATGTCTCTCATTGTTTAAAATAGATACGAAGGCCATGGCTTATTAAACTAAAAAAACACCTTATCCAACCATGCTTTCAGAATTGTTTTAAACATGTTACACAGAATAAATTGAGATTTGCAGTCTTGTTACATTTCTCATAGAAGTTTTACAGTTTCCAAGAACAGCATGCATACCCGTATACAAAAAATGAATATCAAACGTTGGGTTCTGTTTTGACTGGAAAACAGTTTATTCTCTTAAGCTAATCTAATTACAGCAAAAAGGCATAAAGAGTAAAAATAAAAAAATATCCCGTAGAAAGTCCCGTAAAAGTTGAGGTCAACGATTTGACTGCCTCACTTTTGCCTGACCAGAACCGCAACGGTTTTGAGTTACTGAATGTTTCTGGAACTTGTCAGGCATAAAAAATAATTGTTTTAAAAACTTTATTAACAACAAAGTAAGACGTTCAAAGTGTCTCGCTTACCTTTCGCTGTTCTGAAAGTTCGTAGATAATTCAGGCCAGATATGTTCCCAAGTTAGTTTATAGCAACAGATGAATTTTAAAAATGTCTGCAGTTACAGTTGAACTGGAAAAGTCACTATCCAGCTAAGAGAACTTGACAGCATTTCGAGAAGCTGCCAGAACCGGATGAATCAATCGCTCGAGTCAAATTAATCATATGATCCCTGTCATTTGTTTAACTTCTGGGTCGACTGGTGACTGGTTTTTTAAAGCCCGATCGATTATTGGTCTTCTTGCTAACTATATTATCTTGACACGGCAAAACTTTTAATTTTTCCTTAATAGAATGTTTTAGCAGAGTGACATTTGACATTATTCTTCAATTTGGTTTGCAATATTGCAGGCAGATTTTGAGTGGTTCTGTTTCTTAAAGTAAGGTTTGTGGCGCCAGATTAATTTGATCTGTTCCTAGAGTTTTCTTGAAAGTGGATTTTTTATATATTTATTTTATTTTAAGTATGCAATCTTAACTGATCTTGTAAAGCTTTGCAACACAAACGTTATACCAAATTCCTGAATATACTTTTAGGGGTGTCACATTAAGATATACTGACAATACAGGAATTGGATGAATGATCCTACTAAGCGTCTGTTTTGCTTTGCTAGTCGCATTAAATTTCCATAGATTACGTTAGTAATGATTATATAACCATGTCACTTCGATTCGGCCTACTTCACCAGTTTAATCTTAACTTCAAAAAACGCTTTAGGACGCTTCAGAAAGTGCTCTTTTCTTTCGAAGACTGCTTTGGTAATTTCTTTATTTCGTGACACTGTTGACCGACATGGAGTTATCTGAGAATTGTTTAGCAAACTAAATTATTAACCCTAGAAAGTTTCTAAGTAACAAAACTTTAGCTGCTTTGCTGCTCACAATTTATCATTTTTACTTATCATAAAGTAACAGAAATTGACAAGAGTCAGTTTGCATTGGATGTGCAGAAATGTTGATTAGGTTTTGGCAGGCGGTGGCATCCAGACCTATAATGTGTTATCGTTTATTTGAAAATCACGTTCCGCTACCCTGCACAGCTTACGACTGATTTGCATTTGCTTTGCATATAAATGTGTCCTCTTGTTTGGTTGCGTCTGTGTTTGTTGTGAATGGGTTCAGCCCGAATGAATAACCATCTCCATTATGTTTAATACAGGCCAATTCAAATACGTCGGGATGCTACCAGAGTCCTAAGTCAAACTATCCATTCTTCTCTCATTTATCATGAGCCAACGAAAAACCACGTCTTCTTCAAGCGGCGATTCTGCTGTCGAAGGAGAAACAAACTATCAGACGTTCGCTGGCGAATCGTCCGTGAGTAAAAGCACAACAAGTTACAGGCCAGGTTTGTCATCGTATACTCGTGTTACGAGATCGAAGACGGGATATTTTGACGATCACGACTTGACTCTAAAAAAGTTTGAAGATGCAAGGGATACTTTCACAGACCTTGAAGCTGCATACAAGAAATTTAACCTGCGGATTAAAACTCTTAAAGATGAGCATACGTACGAGGTAAGTGACGCAATTATTCAACTTTAGGCCATTAGTTGCTTAGTTTGGCTGTTTTATTGTATTTGCTGCTGACTGATCATTGTTTGAGAATGTTTTGCTTTATTGTGCACCAAATTCGTTCTGGTACTCGACACGGAATCGAGACGAAAGTCAAAGTCCTGTCATAAGATTAATTACTTTACCGCACAATGACAGCTCACTAAAATTCCAAGAACTGAGTTAAAACTTAATAAACATCATTGATATTTTATAAATAACATGAAGAGTATTAATACCTTTAGAGGCAAAACTGGGAATATATCGGTCATGCAGCTATCAAATCTTGGTGCTTCAAGAACACAATTTTTAAAAAATGAGATTTTGTTCGAACTTTCTTTTTGATATTTGAATTAAGCTTAAAGCAATATTGAATGTTTGTAAAAAGTCTTTTAAATTGAAACAACCAATTTGAATTCTCCGCTGTTTTGTGTGGTTTGAAAGGTTCTGATTTTCCTGTCACGCAAGAGCTGAATGCATTAAGATAGAATATTGTATTGATAACTAACACATGAATAATTACTATAATATTATTCGTACTACCACAACCATTAGCAGTATGTTTATATTATACATAATTATTATTACAAGCAGTGGTAGTAGTATATATGTATGATATTAGTACACACTTTCATTTTTGCAAGAATGATACTTTAGCCGAGCCTCTTGACTCTTAAATTGTTGACAATTTGAGACATAAATTATTTTTGAATATAATTTCAAAGAATAGCTACTCAATAATTTGTTAAAGCTGTGAAACAAGAGGTGTATGTAAAAAGCTATCTCTTCAAACTTCATTAAAATGAGGGAGCTAATGAAAATCCTTGCATTACAAAAAAAATATGTTCTGAAGACCGAAGAGAAATAGTCTAATAATAGTTTTAGTCATTTTTATTGGTCAAAATACACGTTATGGTCTCTATAGAAACTATCTTTTTTAAAAAAGAGGTGTAGTATCAAAGAAAGTATATAGAGGAATTTTGTTTACTGGTCGAGTCATGGAGCCTTGGTATGACTCTTGAAAAATTTGGAAAATTTACAAAATCTAAGCCTTGTGATTCTTTTAAACTGGATTCCAATGAAAAAATGTTTAGAAGTACTTGTTAGTGTAATATCGTAATATATATTAATATTTAGTATCACCCAAAAAGTGGACTAATGCAAATCCTGCATTTTAATTGGCTACACTACTAGAGGAGTATTAATAATAGCGAAATTCGCACTCTTGCCTTTCGTTTTATTCCCAAATAAATCTTTTTTCAACTTGCATCTGCTGACTTTATTATTGCTTCTTCTGTCAGGCTAGTGACCCGTTGCAGGTTTAATTGTTAAATAGTACACACCAATAAATAGTACTTTTCCCGCACGCTGATTGGCTAACGCGGAGGTGATTAGCCAAGTATTCTCCCGTCTCCGAGTAGCAGAAGAAACACAAATTAACTTCCCATTTTGCTTCGGTTTTAAGATGTAACAAATAAAGTTACTCTTCGGTCCGCGAATTGTGTAATATATCAGTGTCAGTGCAAGTATTGGATATCAACTACAATATATACAATACAAAACAATATAGTACAGTATAATTAACAATTAGACCTCGAGGCCGCATGGATTACGAGGCAATATAGCCCATGATGCCTAGGGCTCGAAATTGCGACCAATACAGTCGCCAACTTGGCGACTATAAATTCGAGTTTAGTCGCCACTTTGGCGACTATGTTCCTCTGATATATAAAAGATTAAAGGTGAGAAACAAATTCCTTAAGTCTCGTTTCTGTTTTTCTACAAAAAGAAATACAACTTAATTCTGTTTAACCATGAACGCTTTGGCTTTATTTTTACTTTTTTTGTACTTTATTTTCAGTTATTTTAAAACTTTTTTCAGAAATAGGCAATCCCAGCTCCGAGTTGCTGTAACAGCCGAGACATTTATTCTGCCTTTTTTCGTCGTTATTTTCAAAGTGGAGTGGTGATTTCACATAACGGTTCACAGTGTTTAGTTCTGGAAAAATGTAAAACAATATCTACAAATAATTGAAACTAAAATGAAAATAAAGTACAAATAAAGTGAAAATAAAGCCATAGCGTGGAAAACCTAAAACAAACAAACAAAACAAGCACAGTTAATTCTGGTTTAAGTAACCCTGAAATGTTCCAATACTGAGTACTGTGCTAGCTTACAGCTTAACGTAAGATTGTCATGCAAAAGTTTTACAGCGTTTTGTTTTCGTATTTTCATGTTTTATGTTTTTCAAGATCGACTATTTCGTTCTGTTCCACTATTGCAGCCACAATCTACTGGAAGCCAAACAACAATGCTAATTAAATGAGCCTCATCTAAGTTCCTGTTCTTGTACTATCTGGCGACTACATTTTTGCATTTGGCGACCATTTTTCCTCTGATAGTCGCCAAAAGGCGGCTTGAAATTTCTTTTTGCGCTTAGCCGAATGCGAAATAGGTTATTATCTCGTAGTTCATGAGGCCGAGAGGTCTAATTGTTTTAGTATTTTCCAACATATTGAGCCAAAATTAGATATAAATATGTATATCCTAATTTGGAGATGCTAAACGAGTGAATTTTTTTCAATTTGCAACTCTTGTTTGTGTCCGTAAAAAACACTATGAAAAAGTAGCAATCACAATCCCATGCGACACAAACGACAGAAGAAATAGCGGCCATGTTGGTGTACAAAACAAAGAAATAATCAAAATTCTTTTGTTAAAAGTACACCAACTTGGCCGCCGTGACCTCAGGTGAAAAATGGCAGTTTCTCTTTACTGCAACCAAATGAGGAATTAGGAAAAAGCAGAGTTGTGTTGATGGAATTACTTGTGTTCTGTGTTTGCTTGTAGGTGTGTTTGCTTGCAGGAGGCAGGAGAGACGAATTACTTGTGTTCTGTGTTTGCTTGCATGTAGGAGGCAGGAGAGACGAATTACTTGTGTTTTGTGTTTGCTTGTAGGAGGCAGGAGAGACGAAGTACTTGTGTTCTGTGTTTGCTTGTAGGAGGCAGGAGGGACGAATTACTTGTGTTCTGTGTTTGCTTGTAGGAGGTAGGAGAGACGAATTACTTATGTTCTGTGTTTGCTTGTAGGAAGCAGGAGAGACGATTTACTTGTGGTCTGTGTTTGCTTGTAGGAGGCAGGAGAGACGAATTACTTGCAATTGTGTTCTGTGTTTGCTTGTAGGAGTCAGGAGCA
>JAOTRI020082712.1:0-16446 GCA_028564885.2 Zoanthus sanctaehelenae
GCAAGTCTGTAATAAATTACAATAGGTTTGATTTTTGCTAAGGGGGTTCGCTGGCAAAAGGGGGGTTCGCCGAAAAAAGGGGGTTCGCCCGAACCCCCAAAAAAACCCTGGCTACGGGCCTGAAACTGACACTTATATTGTGATAAGACCTGGATCAATCGATTTTTATTATTCTAACAGAACAAAATAAAACTAGGGAATAGAACTCGATATATGAATCTAGTATTCAAACTGATGTAAAATTTGTTTAAAATAAATTAACATACAGACAGTGTATAGCAACCTACCGAATCGAGTTATTTTCAAAATTAGTAAACTTCACTGAAAACTAGAATTCCAGCAGTATGAATGAAGTTTTAATGTATTAACTCAATATTATATTTTTCGTAATTTCAGTATTTTGTAACGCAGCAGACAGTGAGCAAACATTAACTGGATGTACTTCCACTAGATCACGGCATGTAAAACAACTGAGGACTAAACTAGACTGGACTAGACTAACTCTATCTGTCAGTACTTAAAACATGCACTGAGTCAGTCCACTCCAGTCTACTCCAGTCCACTCCAGTCCACTCCAGTCCACTCCAGTCCACTCCAGTCTAGTGCCACTAAATCACAACCAGATTTCACAACAGAAGTTGACTAAGTTGTTTCTTGTTTAAAAGGAAATTAAGAAACGTTAATTTGGTATTTTAGAAGTTTAGCTCAGATAAAAGTGTTAAGTTTCACAATCAAATTGTCTGTTTTATAAATTGTATTGACATGATTAAAAAACAAATTGTGAAAACATTGAGTTATTAAACACGCGTATAATGCAAACAGCAGAGGAAATATTTTTGTTCTAAATTGTTTTACCTGTTTGAAACAGAAAACATACGGTTAGTAAAGGAACTGCATGCCAGCCCATTGATCATGTGTCATCTCCAGGCGTGTACATTTTCCTCTGCTCTCAAAAAATTGTTCGTTTTCATATTGTTTGTGATAACTCCGCCCCGAATAAGTTAAAGTACCTGCTCCGCTGACCACTAACAATCGAATAGCGTGACGCATGCGCTATGATTACATCTCGTAAACGTGAAATGACAGGTTAATAATCTAAGCTAAATCAACAATTGTTTTTCAAAGACGTTTACTTCGAAGCAATAACCTACTTTTTGCTACCTTTCTGGAATTTTAGAATATTCATGTTGTAACCATAGATTTAATTCTGTGTTGAGAATTTGTATTTCAATCCAAACTAACACAATGCAAAAATCGCGTGCTTAGAGACACATCATTTCTTACCCGGAGGGGAAGTATATCAAATTTCCAAATTGTAACTCCAATTTTTTTTTGTTTTTCCCTCAAAGTGAGGAAAAAAATTGACCCACAGACCAACCTTTCTCAAACATTGGGAATAGCAACATTACGAGTTTGAGATTGATATGATTTGTGCTTCATTCCGTAGACTGGACATTGAAATATCGAGTCATTTGGTGCTAGATGATTGCATACTCTTGACTTATAATTCATACAAAATTATATCAAAAATTATTTTTTGAACCTTTTACCTTGAATTCTGATGAAAGATTCCTTAGACACTGATACGTCATACATTTCACTTCCGTATATGTTGCAGTAAAGCTCCCTTTGTAATTGGTTCAAAAACAATGGTCTTCAGTTTAAATTGTTTTTGAACCAAATTGCAAGTCTAGTTTTTCTGCAACATATACGGAAGTGAAAATGTATGACATATAACTGTCTCAGGAATCTTTTTCCAATTTTGGAGGTAGGTACGGTTAGAATCCTTACTGAACTGAAAAGAAACCTGTATGGGCCCGAAAAAAAGTACTTTTAAAACAAGAGACGACACGTTTTTTTCATTTCTTAAAACAACTTTTCAAAAAATGTAATTTTCCCAAGAAAGCAAGAAAAATTATGATATCCTTCATACATTTTGCAGTCTTCCACCCTCTAAGTGAAAAATAAAAAGTCCCTAAAACCTGTTAAATAATTGATTTCTTACCTTTCTCCGACAGGAAGGTTGGCTCTTGTGCGGGGGGAATTTCTTGGAGCACTTTGTTACCAACAAAGGATACTGAGATATTTCGACCCTTGGTGTTATTCTTGAACATTTGATCAGCAAATGGGCTTCCTGTAACCTCGTTCTCGTTATTAGCCTCAGGCATCTCGGAGGCAGGCAATTCCTGTGCAATCGTCCGATTCCCTTTTGTTACAAACGAAATTTTTATATCTTTGACTCCTGCATTTTCTTGTGTTATAGGGAAAGATGTTGCGTTCTTTTTCTTAACAAATGATATTTTTATTTCTTCTTTCCTGTTTCCTGTTCCATGTAGCTTATAGTCACTCTCTTCATCCAAAACCTCATGTTGTCCATTTTGAACTCGATGGTGTTTGTTGTGATGTCCTCTAAAAGAAATCCTGATGGTTTCCTGTTTAGTGTTGTTCGTCAAATTAATTTCTCTCATTCCTTGACTTTCAGCCTCAACTGGATTTTCAATTAGAGAAATTTTGATGTTTTCCGATTCTCCTAGTGCACTTTGGGAACTGGAAGGTATCTCCACAACCCATGTTTTGTCTTTATTGTTATGCACATCTACTCCCGTTACTTGACTGGTAACAACTGGCTCCTGAATAGTTGTGTTCACAGTACCTGGTCCTACTCCTACAACTGGAGCCTCAGTTGACTCTAGCACTGCATGCTGGTCAGGCTCATAACTGTTATCACTCGTGCCTGAAGTAGCTACCTGAATCGGACCAACTTCAGTCAAAGCGTTCGTATTAGCGTTAATATCATACCCGCCTATTTCTTGGCTTGTATTTTGTGACGAATAAGTTGTAATGTTTGCAATTTCGCCCTTGTACCCGTTGGCCTCTAACGTACCCATCGGCGTGGCTGGACCGGCGATCACAACAGGTGCAGTTTCTGCCCCTTGAGGGTTCACACTCGGTGTCAAAGGAGCAGTGACGGGACCTGGTGCGGTTTCTGCTTCCTGGGGGTACTGATTTGGTGTCATAGGGGCGGCTATGGGAGTATGTGTGAAATTATACTTTTCGTATGGAACAATAGTGGCAATGTCAGGTGCAAATGTTGGTACAACCGCCGGTTTTGCAAATGGATTGACTGTTGGCTCTTCTGTAGGGGTAACGCCCGCATTACCTATTATAGAGGAGTCAAGAGTCATTGATTTTAATTGATAATTTGACACAACAATAATTCTTACAACGTATTAAGTTGCAAAAATATGAAAGGAGATGAATGATACTCTAAATATATTCAAAATATAGTGCATGGTATGAATTCTAGTTCAATGCCATATTTTTGAGTAGGAGACCATTGGACGAGTGTGTACAGTATATAAAGAAAATACAAGTGACAACCGGCATGCTCCACAGTGTCCCACGAGCTGAGAAAAAAATTGTTTAAGTAAACTTTATCCCATATGTCAGATAAAAAATACCATGCCAAAAACATGCTAGCGAGACTACACGTATTACCATACAAGAAATGAAAGAAGTAAAAGATTTTGTTTCTGGTGCTATCGACACACGTGGAATAAAGACAATAGTATTGAGAAATAACCTACAAAAATGCAACGGCTTTCCTAGCTTCTGATTAGATTTATTTTCCTTTGCATTTTCTTTGCGTATGTGTAGTTAGTTGTTTTTTTTATTCTTGTATATTGTACAATTTTAATGAGTGTCTTAAATAACACCGTCAATTATTTGCTCACCTGATGCACCACAAATTCCACATTTTTTAGGACAGTTAAGCTGAACCCATTCATCTGTCTGACAAATGTCTTTCTGGTATCTCTGACATTGTACATCGTCTTTACACCAGTCAGTTTCGGATTCTGAAATTTATCGGGACAGAATAAAAAGTCTCAGACTTTCCGTAAGTAGTAACAATAATTTCATTCGTGGCCTATATTTATCCTCTATCAAACTTAAGTTTCATATGTTTAGTTAGTTAATAATGCGGGCTGTGTCCAAAATTTTCTCCGCGGCGAGGCTCGACGTCGCTGTTGTTCGGCCGCTCGGAGAACGAGACCACCTTCTCGTCCTGATTCTTCGTCGTCGTAGATGTCCCGGTTTGATTTAGTGTTGTCGGACGCTAGAGGACGGAGACGGGAAAATAGAAGGACTAAAAGAGGGCGCGTTCGTTGCGAAGAGCGCCCTTCCTGCCGGCGACGTACGAGCGCACGATCCGAAGGATAGTTATCTGGTTGATCCTACCAGTAGTCATATGATTGTCTCAAAGATTAAGCCATGCATGTCTAAGTATAAGCACCTTGCCCCGTCCTCATGTATCCGGGTATTCATGAATCCGCAACTTTTTTTTCGGATACGAAATATTCGCGTCCTTACGTTGTGTGAACAACAGCGTATTCAAATCGAATTCGCCGGTCCACACGTGTTCGGATTCACTCCGGATTCACTCTAGCACCCAGGAAAACTCTGTAAATGTTGGTTACGGAGCATACACCGCGCCATCTAGACGTCGTCTTATCAGAAAACATCCGGATTCGACCGTCCACTCGTATCCGAAATGTTATTGGATTCAAAGATTTCCACTCTGGAGAGTGAATTCAAACATATCGGAATTTGCTTGCGAATTCGCAGGATGCGTGTGGGCAATAGCCGTATCCGGATTACGGATTCTCAAATATCCGGATACGTTTGAACGGTCCTGATTGCTACTATTGCTTAGAAAGCTTCCATAATAACAGCGATGATAGAGCATACGGTAACAACTAACGTAACAAAGGTTGAAAAACTACAAATAAATGTTCATATACCGTATTTCCTCGAATAAACGCCGAGCCCAAATCATAAAGATTCAATAAATGCTGCAGCGTTTATTCAAGAAATTATGGTGTATCTAGTTACTACAAGTTGCATTTTGCATTTTAAAGCTTATATTGTTTTCGTAATTTTGTTGTCATTGTGCAAACACACAAAACGATCAACTCTAGTGATGGAAATGCTGCGTAAGTGTAAGAAAATTACGCCTTTAATCTAAAACAAAACTGTTCAGAAGGAAAAAGGGTTTGTAGAGAAAATAGCTTTGAGTTGGTTGGGTGTGATTGCGGGGTGACCCAGCAGTATTGGTTGAGTGGATTTTTAGAGTCAATGTTTGGGCCTCACATCAGTAAGGGGGCCGGTGCGCAAATAACCGTAGAGAGGAAGGCCCCAGAAACGGTGCGCATTCTCTCCTGATGACCAAAGTTAACTTCTCGGTGTCCCGTATGCTGAGCAGTTTAACTAGCAGCAGTTGTAAAAATGTTTTTCAAATCCTTATGTAAGAATAACAACTGTTATAGCAAAAATACAACAGAATTTTGGCGTGTCATTAGAGCCGGCATTGTGCTTAGTATAATACTGTACTAGTTTCTCTAACTAATAGGGTAAGAATTACAGCTTAAAACATATTTATGAAAAACACTAAATTTTCTTCCGCGGCTCGGCAATTGACAACTTCAGCCTATGTCATAATTTCTCGTTTCTTATAATTAGACTAGGCCCGTATAATAAACGAATTGGTTTAACGGCTTTTCACACTGCATGGAATCAACAAGCATCTCATATATGTTAACGGCGAACCACTTCTGGTTTACAACTCTCTAATGTTTTTATCTTCTTGCATTGTGGAGTTCAGATATTCAGACTATTAAAATATAATCAACTCAACTTTCATAGTAAAAATCTACGAGGACTCTTTTCAAGTTTAACCCGGAGACAACATCATTTCGAGGGTAGGTATATATCGGAAGGTAACCATAGGATTATATCGCGACGTGCTTAGTTGTTTCGGGGAGCCGAGGGGAGGAATGTAGGATAATCTCGGGAATCCGATTACCTTGTGGAATGGAAGTAGTTTTATAGGTTGAAATATCCAAGTAGACAATTTCAGTAGGTATTTAAGGTGGCATTTCCTAAGGGGATGGTGCAGCATTACATCAGTCTCAGGGTTAACCCTGAGGTAACACTCATAGACCGTTAGATGGTAAAGAGTGGAACGTAATACTTTGCTGACGTGCGAAAAAAATAAGAAAGAAAGCTAATGAAAACTCGAAGTAAAGTTTTGAGTAAAACCTATTGGTGCATGAACAGAGGTGACGCTATACTTGTCAATGTTTTTTCTACACTTGTCATGTTTAAAGTTTGTGCCTCGACCACGTTTTTATTTTTGTTCCCATTCAAATCGGTTCACCGACTTCTATGCATCATTAAACGGCATCAAACTAAGTCTGAAAAAACTCAAATGAAAAACCTATGTTCTTTTTTCTACTACTCGGCGAAGGAAATATTTGTATAAATTCGCAATTTAATAGCAACTTTTCTGTGGGACTATCACTTGACTTTTACGTAGGTTCTTTATGAATACAAAATTATATCAATTTCAAATTAAAAAATCTACAAAGCCTATATATATTGTATTCTTAAAAAATTTCCTAGAGAAAATATGGCCCATCTAAAACGAGAATTCTGGCGAATCGAAATTTGTGGAACATTTTCACCAAAAATGAAACTAATGAGTGTTTGTCAACAAAAGCTGATCTTTTGCGCCTTTTTTCTTGTGGTCAACAAGTGATTTGCCGTAAAGCTGAACGCTCCAGTGAACAGTTTTCACTAACCAATGAGCAGAATCAAAATAAAATCAAACAAAACGTTTTCCCACTAATTCGGTAAAACTATATCAATAACTTGATAGAGTCAAGGGTTGTTTTCACACTAATTTCACCAGCTGGACTCTAAAACGAATTCGGGCTATCTATACTCAAGTGTTCAAGACAAGATTTGATCTTTCTGGTGGTAGAATTTAAAATAATCCTAGAACCTGTTTTTCCCATTGTTTTCGTCGCCCGGTATTCTGCAATTACTTTAAATAATTCATGATTCCGAAAAAACCAAGAATGTCAAATATCTTTTTCCGTCAAGCTTCTATCAAAATAGAAATTAAACATTTGGAGTCTTGATAATTAAAACTAGATTATATAAAGCTCCTAATTTAGTAAATGTCTATTTATCTAGTTTATACTTTTATTTCTTAATGTTCGCATTATTAAAAAGAGTAAAGATCATTTTTCTGGATGGAGATGAAATTCCTAAAAGAAAGGGTTTGGGAGGTCTGAAGAATCAAATAAACTATTGAAATATTATATGAGAGCTCCTAAGATTTACGTTTTCACGTGACCGGTCATACTTTAATAGATTTACCGTTTTCACATTACTTATAAAAAAAAAATACACCAGAGCACATTTCTATCGCAAATGCGCTCAATTGAAATTCATATGCAACATTACACTTAAAGATGAGTTTTAAAGTTTTCACCTGTTGCATTGGAGCGACTCTGTGAAATAAGTAGCTGTGTTAACACGAAAAAGATAAGTTGTCTGTGTATTGACATCATTGCTAGTTGCTGTTGTCCTTGCGATGCTGTGGAACTTGTAAGAAATATATATCTCGAACGGACAGCCGTAGTCTGACCTATGAAATAATTTGCAATTAAACTATCAGTAATAGTTTCTGATCATTGTTTTTTGTAAAGTAAAAAGAATAAAGGAAACAATTACAATTTGACAGCAGCTACGTAAGGAGTGCATAGAGCCAGAGCGAACCGAAACGGCACGAAAATGTAATTTCACAAGGAACAACTATTTAATTTTAGGACTTACTAATTCCAACAAGTTATTAAGCCGGTTTGTTAAACAGAAAGAATAAAATAGATGTAAACAATACTGAGTGATTTTGTAATCTTTTTTCTATAATAATGGCAACACAGAAAGTTTTAGGTACAAGAAGCAAAAAATACTATTGGAAACATAATTACGAACTTTTAAAGTAATTAAAATTTGTTAAAAAAATTGCGTTAAATAAATTTGCAAGAACAAAACGGATTTAATTATAATTGTTATCATGAAAGATAATCGTAATAAACACGATTCCCCGCGTTCCTTTAGACCTCAAGAGGTAGCATGTCATATCCAGACCTTTCAATTTATCTTCAAACTGAAAGTAATTCATAAACCAAGTTTAATATTCACATTTGATTTTTTATTCCTAGCCAAACAAAAATTTAGAGTAATTCCATGTAAGATTGAAAGTTATATAATAACCTATTGAATCAAAAATGAACAAACCAGTTGTAGTAATTCGCTGTTTTCATTATTGTCGTAACACTTTACTCACCGTTTGGGCTAGATGTTACAAACAAAGTTGATTTGCAGCCGTGATAGTCCTTACTTTACAACCAAATCACTTCGGACCTTCATTTTTCTTGTTGCGACTCATTTCGTCAGCGAAAGCTCAAGATTAACAATAAATTATTCCTTTGTTGAGAAAAAGACAAGCAGTGCCCTCAGTGCATGCGCAGACCACCAGCCACGTATTGTAAACATAGAAGTACCAGAACTTCTGAAGGGATATTTCAGCCCTAAAGAAACTACCCGCTAAAGAACGATTTTAGAGTTTATAATCACTTAGAAAAACGTAACAGTGATTGAAATGCATAGAACTGTTGAGAGATTTTGAACTTTTGAGTGAACAAAAATCGTGTTGGTATCAATCGTAAAAGTCAATATGAAATTTTTCTCACTAAAATCAATGTCGTTGCTATTGTACTAAAAATGCATGATTGTCTTCTCGTTAAATACTGTTCCTGTACAAACAGCTTTAATTCAGATAGATGCTTTAAATCAATGGTTTAGAAGGAAAGTGTGACTTCAATTTCAAAAAATGAAACAGAAATTTGAGTTTGTTTGGAGGTACGCTTAAAATAATAACAAAGCAACAGGCTCGATGTATCAAAAGATACATTTCTCACAGTTATGTCACGCTGTATATCTCCCATGGATTTAATTGTTTGGTAGTTATTTATGAGACAGAACACAAGTTGTCCGAGTCAGTACTAATATCTGTGATCCATTTGTCAATCGTCGGCTTCGAGAGTCCAAGAGTTCTAGAGGTTTGCATTCTCGGACCTAGAATTACCATCTGCTACACGAAACTGTCTAATTGAGAGTTGCGTGGACCACACTAAGCTATGGTAATGCATTCCTTTCCGGACTCTACAGACTAGGTTGCTGCGAATGAATCAAGACCTTGTTAGCATAAACAATTGCTGCTTTGATAATATACGCTTTATATAAAAACAATGAAGCTCACATTGGCCGAAAACTAAGAACAATTTAAGAATGAGGCCAAGCAAAAGCTGAAATAAAGTGAAAATGTTTTTAGTTGAAACTTCACTGAATCTTGTAATTGTCGCTAGCAACGTGCGAGGTAGAAGACATTGTAAAGCATCGTTTCACATTTACTCTGTATCTACTATTTTCCCAAATGATAAACGTATTAATTACATAGTAATTAATACAAGCTATTTCTAAAAAGTGAGAGCTACGAGTATACTACTCTGTTATAGTGACAAAGCTGTATCATGTATCTTGTTCAATGAAAATGCTAGTGACATCCTTCAATCGACTATCAGTCTCCATACGGTATGGACCTCAGCTGTTGATCCTATGTATTGCATTGGGACGATACATATGCGTTATTGAACAAGCGTGAGGTCAAGATGGCTGGATATTGGCCAAGTTTTTTTTTTTGCCTTATTATGGATCGAGACGAAGTGCAAAAAACCA
This sequence comes from Zoanthus sanctaehelenae, assembly GCA_028564885.2. Classification (NCBI taxonomy): domain Eukaryota; kingdom Metazoa; phylum Cnidaria; class Anthozoa; order Zoantharia; family Zoanthidae; genus Zoanthus; species Zoanthus sanctaehelenae. Next base: position 9,649 of record JAOTRI020082712.1, read on the forward strand.
TCTTGACCGACCAAGCTTGTTCAGTAAAGGATTTATTATATGGCTAAAGAATTTCACTTTACTACTTTAAATGACCCAAGCGGGCTAGATGGGCCTATCTTGCCCGCTCTCTTAACCAATCAGAACACAGAATTCGCTTCATCTTGCCCGCTCAGCGAGCCTGCCATATAATAAATACTGTTATATATCATTATTAGTTCCTTTACATTGGATAAACTATATTTATTTAGTATTGATAAACCAAAGCAACCGATATCCGGTACCGCGCGTTCTGATTGGCTCCCGTAACTCACGATTACCAAGATTAGCAAATACCACAAAAGTGAACCCTGATTGGCTTGCTCGCAGCTGATTAACCAAGTACCTTTCACCTTCGAGCAGCATAAGTGAACCAAATTAACTTCCCATTTTGCTTTCAAAATGCATTTGTTTTGATAAATACTAAAAGAACTATCCTCATAAGGGTCTGTGATTAACGCTTGATAAATCCACCACTGTGGTACTATAATTGTTAACTATAATGTATTGTGAGTTTGGAAATAATCACGTTGGCGTAGTAGTCACAGTTAGGCCATTCGTTTCTACGGCCCGGAAATGATTCTCAGAGATTTTTCGATCTCAATTTAAGCTATACATAGGCTAATAAGTAAGAACTATATGGATCAAGAGAGCTCAGAATACATAGGTTAATAGGTAAGAGTTATAGGGATTAAGAGAGCTCGGTGTACATAGGTTAATAGGTAAGAGTTATAGGGATTAAGAGAGCTCAATATACATAGGTTTATAGATAAGAGTTATAGGGATTGAGAGAGCTCAATATACATAGGTTTATAGATAAGAGTTATAGGGATTAAGAGAGCTCAATAACATAGGTTTATAAATAAGAGTTATAGGGATTAAGAGAGCTCAATATACATAGGTTTATAGATAAGAGTTATAGGGATTGAGAAAGCTTAATATACATAGGTTTATAGATAAGAGTTATAGGGATTAAGAAAGCTCAATATACATAGGTTTATAGATAAGAGTTATAGGGATTAAGAGAGCTCAATATACATAGGTTTATAAATAAGAGTTATAGGGATTAAGAAAGCTCAATATACATAGGTTTATAAATAAGAGTTATAGGGATTAAGAGAGCTCAATATACATAGGTTTATAGATAAGAACTATAGTAGGGAATAAAATAGCTCAGTATTGATAGGTTAATAACGCCAATATATATATGGAATATCTTAATCAATAAAGCTTTGCTCACACAGGAGCAGACATAAAGTAAAATATTAAAATTAAGTCGACGTTTCGGCATCATCTCGATGCCATCTTCAAGATTAGAATAATCAAAGCATGTGGTGCTGTAAGTAATAAGCAATAGACAATAGTTAAATAACTTAATGAAACAAAGAAAAAAGTTCAAGTTGAAAATTAGCATAATAACGGCTAAATACTTCAAAATGTTCCAACAAGTTTGACTGTCTAACTAAAGAAGTGTTGTTTATTAGGCAGCAGAAACCAGAACTTAACGTGCAGAGTGACTCTATTTCTCCTAAAGTTTTTATTTAGCCGGTGTTTGTACATTTACTTTACTATGCTAATTTTCAACTTGAACCTTTTTTGCATTAGGTATTTAGCCATTGTTATGCTTATTTTCAACTTGAACTTTTTTCTTTTTTTCATTAAGTTATTTAAGTATTGTGAATTGCTTATTACTTATAACACCACATGCTTTGATTATTTTAATCTTGAAGATAGCATCGAGATAATGCCGAAACGTCAACTTAATTTTAATATTTTACAATATGGAATATAATAGGAAAAATAATGTGAAATCACAACTACCTTTGACATACTACAAAACGTTTTTCCTAAAGAAGTTAGTTTCAACCGATTGCTTTCAAATTAAAAGCTTTGAAAGAAAAAGGGGTTCAGACATAAACTTTGGCTAAAGCATTTAAAGATGATATAAAATGTTCAAATCTCTTCACACCAAGGTTAAATGGCTGAGGCATTAAAATTAAATAAATATAAATAACATTTATCTAAACTAAACCACGCCAGCGCTCAACATTGGTAGAACTGAGAATATTTTTCTATTTTTGCAGTTACTTTTGTTTATGTTAAATAAGCATTGCATGATAATAATAATAATAATAATAATAATAATAATAATAATAATAATAATAATAACAATAATAATAATAAATAACTTTATTAACGTGTCTATTTCTTTAGCTTTTTATAAACTAATTGGGGGCACGGAACCTACGGTTTAACGTCCTTATCCGAGAAGACGCAAAGTGTAACCATTAGAAGATGTTATAGCAAAGGCATCACTTTCTCCTCAATTATTTTAAGACCCTAAGTGTTGGTCCGATTGGGATTCGAACCCGAGACCTCCCGCACGATAGGGTGGCACCTTACCAACTGGGCTAACCTAGCATGATTCAACGTCTTACATTAAATGTGGAACAAAACAATTAAGTTTAAAACTGACAACAAGATTAAAAAAATCTTTTAAGTTGAGAATGTATTTTTCTTATCCGTTTCAGTGGTTTTTAGTGGTTGCGAAATAAAACCTTTCATTTAATCCCAACTTTGATCTAATGATGTCAAAATCAATATAAATTATGTTAACAGAGAAAACATATTAGTCTTCTGAAACAAAACTCTTATTTCCCAGTTTGATATTTGAGATCTATCAGCTTTACGATTTGCATCGTCCATGAATCACCGTTCGCTGTTTTAAGGCCCTTAATTGAAACATAATCAGGCTTCGCCCCATGTAAAGTAATTCGTGATAGCCTTGAATTCCGGATTGCATGATAAGGACTCCGGATCCCAAGTACTAGGTTTATGATTCCACCTCACTGTATTCTTGAACAGACCATTTTCGCATTTTCTATAATGAAAGCAGACTGATATTGTTTAATATCAGTTTTGTTATTAAATAAACCAACGACCCTCCATGCCCTAGTCGGATACACTGAGCTACTGGAGATTCCATGGTGAATAAGGGCCAATTTTTGATTCTAGAATGAAACCATGCATTTTAGTATCATTTAGTTATTAACTACATTTTCCAAAATACGAATGCAGTTTTACTTTACTTTGTGCGTTGTTGCATGAAGGGTGGATATCTCACTCTCTTGCACTGGAATGAATCTGCAGTTATTCAAACTAGCAGCAATCAGAAATTCAAAAATGGTCTATTTAGTGTTTTAAAAACAAAATACGAAATCGCATTTGCAAGTTGTTATATTTTTGTAAAAATGAACCATAACTCATAAGCTGGAAACGTAATCACAGAAAAGTTTCTCTTTTTCGTTTGAAACTCAAGTTCTTTGAAAACATTATCTCGAATTTCAAAAGATAGAAAAACAAAACAATGGCCTAATAACTTATGACTGCAAAGAATAAACGTGGTTCTTCCATACTCAAGAATATTTTTAATACTGATGTAAATCCGCAAACACAACCATTACATTGTAGCACGTTTGGAGCATGCGCACTTAGTTCACGTATTGAAAAGTGTTAAAATGACGTAAAATTTAAAATCTGGGTAAGATTACGCTGCGTAAGTTGAGCATGGAGGAACCAGACCGCTGACAACGTAGTTTAAGCCGCAGTCAGATTTTTTGTACTTTGCCGGAAAAACATTGGATGAACGGCGTTTTAAGACATTGTTTTTCAAATGTTTTCCGGAACTAGGGCATACCGCTGGATCATCCTGGGTTTGTTTGGAGAAAAGGGTAGCACGCGGTCCGTCCGATTCCCAGCTGGGTCTCCCCCTGTTGGGATATTATAGTGCAACATACAGACTCACGTTCTGCAAGGATCCAGTTCCAAAGAAGTGTGATTAACTTAATAATGGATAAAGACAAAATTTGAAATGTACTTCTATAAGTAAGGCTTTGTGACTTAATGGAGACAAAACCACTTATAACATTGAATACAATTTAGGCAACCTGTTTTCCTGTATTTTTGTAGCAACATTTCAATTGTATCACTGTTAAGATATCTATATATTTACAAACTGTTATTCTGAGGGCCCGGTTCCTCAAAACCCGTTTAGCGTTAACCCAGGATTAATATTTTAATCCACGTTTTTGTTTCCTACCTTCTATAGCTTCCTTTGAGCTGGAATTTTGGATTTAAATGGTTTCTTGTTTGGTTAAAAATAGCAGAATTTTGTAAGCATTATAAAGCCATATTTATCAAAATATGGGTCGCTGAATTTTGTCTTAATCCAGGATTAACTTAATCGGAGTTTTGTGGAACCGGGCCCAGTTTACGGATAAAGAAACATGTTCAAACCAAAATTACAACCCGAAGCAAGCTGTAGTAGGTAGAATATAGGAACATGGATTAAGTATTTATCCTGGGTTTGTGCTAATTGGGTTTCGAGGAACCAGGTCCTGTTCTGTTCTTTTTTGATAAATTTGAACATCTACAATTATAATTAGCAAAAAATAAAGAATTTGTCATTTATAAGGAATATAAACACAAAGTTTAAGTCGTCTCTATGTTAGTTAGCCCTATAGAATACTTGAATAGCCGTTAATAATGGTTTAAATTTTCAAAATTAAACTCTGTTTCCATAAAAATTCAGTTTCTCTTGTTCTTCGCTTACTGAAAAAAGCAATAAATGTTTTACGCCGTATGTTTGTCTGTGATTAAACCACACAACAAAAAAACCTGATTCATTATAGCATTATTTTGATGGTCATTAAAATTGTTTCATTTATCCACTATAGGCAGCATCTTGTTCCTGTGGCCGAGTATTCCTGGTAACTTTGCTGAGTATTTGTTAGGAGTTGCCATGTGAATAATATCCACTGGGACCATATAATGCCTTGAGGTCATTCCATGTCAAAGGCCCGCGGTAGTTTTCAAAAATCTTCCTCAACTGATCCTTAAATATAAAAAACAATTAACGACAAGAACTTTTACTTTCAATGTAACTAAATTCTTATACTTACTTGATCCCAAAATTGATCATAATGATTATTATGAGTTACTAGTAATAATATTGTTCCTTGTCCGTATGGGATATTGCACGGCAATCGGGTACATATATAGTAATTGTGTAATGGTGAAACGTTACCTGTTGGGGTATTTTGACCCCCCAGCCCCACCCCCTCGTCTCTGCCTCTACCTCCAGATTATAGAACACAAACCAAACGAAGCGCGCTTACATCAGAGTTGTCTCGGCTACCATACAAAAGATATGTTGACAATATATACATACAAGTCGAAAACGAACAAAAAAACTAGTATTAACTAAATCCTTTTGCAAGCCTAGTGGCCCATGGGGCCGGCGCTTATCTCCGGATTCTGTAGTGTTAAGCGGATGAGAGTCTTTGCCTTTCCCTGGACGGGACACTAATCCATCGCAGGTGAAAAAAATGCAAATTATTTTAGCTGACACATAAACAACCTCCATCCTAAAATAAAGCTTGAAACTGAAAAATCTACATCCTCCTAATATGGGCACAGCCTCTAGCTTAGAATTCACTATCACAATCACCAATAATGAAAACAGTACGTTTTAATACTACCACAAACCAGCCATTCGTATACCGTAAATCGGCCTTAGCTATTAGTAACAAGATGAATTCGAACATCATAAAAAGCGAGGAAAACAGAATTGAAAAGAGATTCTCTACTTCCACAACAGTTGTAAAACACAGCAAAAGGTTTAATGAGCTTTTGCGCCTAAATGGCTACGGTGATATTGATATAAACAGGTGCTCACCGCAACAAATTTGACACAACTGACAGGCAGTATTTTAGATTTCTTCTTATTTCCCAAAAAAATTGATCAAAAAATATTTTCATGAAGGAAGGCCTTATTGTCAGAGAACTCTCCGATCCCATAATATGAGACCTGCCTTTGATACTTCTAAGACCAAACCACAATGTAAAAGAGAACATTGAAACTTGCTATAAGCGGGACTGTGTTGAAAAAATTTTATATTCTAAACATAATAGATTGATAGGGATTCAGGTTGGCATAGCGGTCATCAGTCGTGCCTCCCACCTCTGCGACCCGGGATCGATTCCTGGGCTCGGCATGTGGGCTCCGGGAGTTTTTCTTCGGGTACTCCGGTTTTTCTCCATCTACAAAGACGACTTTCACGCCAAGATCCGAGCCGTCGAGCGATTAAACATTAGCCTCTGGCTAGAAAGAATGGGCAACCTCTTCCTTCGCAGTTGACGTTAAATAAAGTATATATATATATATATATATATTTTTTTTTGGCAGAAATATCAGACATTTGCATGACCACAGCAAGGAACATAATATGAACATTCAGTATATAAACATCTCATTACATGCCACAAAAATTAGCATTTATAAAACTCTCATTAGTATTATTGCTCAGGAACCCAACTCAATAAATCTACGTCTCCATATGAAGCTTTTTTTATCCGTAAACTTCCACTAACCGTAAACTGGCAAACAGAACTCACTGAACTAAGCGAACTTTTATTCTGAATCAATGTCCTGTTATTATACTTTTCTATTGCTATTGGTTTTATTAGTATTTTAAAATGATAAAAATTATGTCTGATCCATTAGGTTTAGGAGTGAGATGAATTCACTCGCTCACTCACTCACTCACTCTTGGGACCCACTACTGCAGTCACGCGTGTCGGAGTTTAAAAGACCTCGACCAAATTCAAGTTTTCAAGTTTCAAGTTTTATTTTTTTGGCTAAACTTTAGAATACCCCGACACTGCCTTTAATGACATGGTGATTCATTCTGCGCATTTCTCGTTCTATAAAAACAAATG